>CM059426.1:17787400-17834956 GCA_030390025.1 Squalus acanthias
TGGGCCCTGCAACTTAAGTATGTTTTAAGAGGCCACACAAGACGTTCTGGTGCTTGAGACTATAGAGGGTGTAGGACAGAGTGAAGCTGGAGTTACGAACATACGAACAATGACACACAGGCAAAGACCCGCTGGTCCATCCAGCTTCTCCCACACAATTGCGATGCCTTGAACCTCACAATGTAAAGACACTCCCTACCCCACCCGAAAGCCCTGCGATCTCCTGGGAGAGGCGAAAAAAAATGATAAAAACCCAGGTCAATTTGGGGAAAAAATCTGTAAAATTCCCCTCCGATTCCCTTAGGTGATCGAAACCAGTCCAAGAGGCCACTCTGGCCTTGATTAACGTCATGCAGATCTCCCCCAAGCTCAGGGCTAGTACCATCCTTTTCCATTTCTTCGCTACCCCTCACTCACTCACTCCCAGACAGCGATACACTCAGACACAACAGCAAGCCACACATTATATTGTCTTGTAAGTAGCATTTGAAGGGGGCATTTTGTGGTCACTATTCTAACGCACGTTCCCTTCTGCTTCCATAGGATCCTCCGACAAAATCGCCTGAGCCCCTGAGGCCCCAGGAGAAGTCAACAGCTCACAACTTCCAGTGCGACTCAGGCCACCTGCTGCAAGTACCAGCAGAGGGACGTCTACCCCAGGGAAATGAGATAGAGCGGGCGAAGCACAGAGTGTGAGTCAGCAGGAACGTGTGCTGGTGACAGTGGAGCAGCAGGAATCTGCTGGCTGGAGGCCCAGCTGCCATCCTGCCTTAGCTGACGAGCTCTGGGTTTCGGATCTCCTTGGGCCTGCACATAAACAGAAGGTAGATATCTGAGCAGGTGCAACATTAAATTTGGTTGGCTTTATTTCAACTTTGCCCACACTGGGTGTAGAATGCAGCAGACAATGATGATCTTGGGAGGCCCAGGCTGTACCCTACGCATTCTGTCTGCTCTGTTTAGGAGCACTGCTTCAAGATGCCTATAGTATATTTAATAATGTCACTGGTTGTTGCCCTTGTTGTATCTGTGCTCACCTGGTGTTCCTGGCTGTTTTGCCTGCTAGAAACCATCCTTCCAGTTTGACTTCTCCTTCAAATAAAGCAGGCCCAGAACATTGCTTTAAAATAAAGGAACCATAATGGCCGCTGGCAAGCAGGCATTGGCCTAGGTGGCCCTGTACTGCTGGTCACTGATGACCTTTCATCATCTTCTCGTGCCTCCAAATAGCTCAAGTACAGAGGAGCACTCAATCCTCTACCTGTTTTAAGAATTGAGGTTGCAGACATGAAAGATTCGACATACTCGCATCAACTTGGAATCAGCTCTTGATGTACATAGAATTACATAGAAATGACAGCAAAGACACAGGCCATTCAGCCCAGCTGGTCTACGCCGGTATTTATGCTCTACACGAGCCTCATCCCACTCTATTTCATCTCACCCTATCAGTATATCCTTCTATTCCTTTCTCCCTCATGTACTTATCTAGCTTGCCCTTAAATGTATCGATGTTATTCACTTCAACTACTCCATGTGGTAGCAAGTTCCACATTCTAACCCTTCTATGGCCGCGATTTCCCCAACCTCGGCAGGTCCGTGGCAGGTGATGTCGGTGGCGAGGTCCAGCCCGCTGTCCAAAATGATTTTCCCCTGGTTGGGCTTCTTAAGCCTGCCCAGCGTGTTTCCCGGGCCAATTGAAGGATGCGGGTCTGATGACATCATTTGATGACGTGTCATCAGCCGGTTTCCTTAAAGGGACCATGCGCAAATTGTGCTGTCAGCATTCTACAGCATGGAGGTGCTGCAAGCGCTGACGAGCACTGCACAGAGGTGCACAGCTTCACCCAGGCTCTCCCATGACTCCTCCATATGCTTATGGAGGGAGTCACAGCACACAGGGAGGTTCTCTTCCCTTCCCATGAGCGGAAGACACCTCCTCAAGAGACCAACGCAACCTGGTTGCACACTGCACAGGAGGACACAAGCAGGGATGTCGTCAGGAGGACCAGGCTGCAGTGGCGCAAACCGTTCAATGATCTCAGTAGATCACGAAACGTTACTGCAAAGCCACAAACAACCTCATCCTGCTGTGCCACTCATCACATCCCCATCACTCTGCCTTCCCTATCCTACTCCTGCACATCATTACTCACACCAACTTACCTTGCACCTCCACCCATCCCTCTCTATCTACATTATCACTTCCCCATCTCACTAGGCACCCCTCACACTCACCCTCATCCTCATCCTAGTGCAATCATACCAACTAACAACATTCAAGGTTCGGCACTTGGGTGTTTTAGCCAATGTTCATGTGAAGTTTCTGTTAATGTGATGTCAAACATTGAAACCTTTATTTTCACCACTTTGTGTTCTTGGACAGATTTGTGTGCACATTTGGAAGTGGCTTAGTGAGTTGCAGTGAATGGTGAGACATAACGGTAATGGTGATGAGTGTGAAAGGAATGGCTTGAGCATTGTTAAGGATGCTTTATGGTGTTGGTGTGGGGTGGTGCCAACCTGGCACATCATGTGGCAGCCAGGGTGTACCGCGTCAAGTGAAGTAAATGTGGCCATGGTGAGGCCATCCCTGGTGTCCCGGGCAGAAATGTGGTCGGTTGCTGATGCCTTCTGTCCTGTGCAACATCAGTTGATTGCAGAGAAGGTTGGTGTTGTTGTTGGTGCTGCTGGTGTGCCTGGTGCTGCTGGTGTTGGGGCTGAACGTGGTGGAATTCTGAGGACCAAGGTGAGATAGTTTCAAGGGCACCGATTCTGATGGATTAGATGGCAGGTGAACTTGAGATGATAGAAGCGATCTGTCAATGGGGAGAGAGGTTGTTTCAATGAAGTAACACTGGATAGAGAGTTTACTCCAAACACTTGCAACCTGCATAAAGTTCAATCTGTCTTCCAAATGCAGTAAGCAACAGCTTCTGAGCTTGGAAAGTGAACAGCTGCGAGATGGGAGCTTTTATAGCACATTTGCAGCTGTCAAGTAATGAGATGATTTCATGGTCATACAACTCCCGACCTGCTTACCTGACATGATCCCCGAGCAGCGTGGACCCCATGGGCAACCTCATAAAATATAAATGTGAGCTCAAAATACTTCTTAATGGGCTGTTAACAAGGTCATAATGACCTGAATTGCCTCTCCTGCTGCTGCGTGACAGATCCGACATTTGGGAAAGGCGCGTGGTGGCGGGTTGACAGCTGGGTCCCGACCCGTTGTCAAAATTTTTTTTTCTCACCAGACCTGCCACCGAACACGCCCACTGACCCCCCCGAAAAATTCCCCCCTATGAGTGGTAAATTGGATAAAGAAGTTTCTCCTGAATTTCTTGTGAGATTTATTAGAGCTTATCTTATATTTATGACCCCTAGTTTTGGACTCCCCACAAGTGGAAACATCTTCTCTACGTCTACCCTATCAAACCCCTTCATAATTTTAAAGACCTCTATCAGGTCACCCCTCAGCCTTGTCTTTTCCAGACAATGTAATGCAGTGTAGGATGAGTGCATGACAAAAATATGACCTAAGGATACTGTTTTATGGTTAAATAAAGCAGGGTGTACTAATCCTTTGCACCCAACAAAAGAGCAATAAATTAATTAATAAAATAATTCATTGAATGCACCATCAGTGCAACACAGGAGGCCATTTGACCCATGTAGGCAAGAAACTGGAAAGTACTGAAGTACAAAGGGATCTGGGGGTCCTGGTGCACGAAACTCAAAAGGTTAGTATGCAGGTGCAGCAAGTTATTAAAAAGGCCAATGGAATGTTGGCTTTCATTGCTAGGGGGATAGAATATAAAAATAGGGAGGTATTGTTTCAGTTGTACAAGGTATTGGTGAGACCGCACCTGGAATACTGCATACAGTTTTGGTGTCCATACTTAAGAAAAGACATACTTGCTCTCGAGTCAGTACAAAGAAGGTTCACTCGGTTAATCCCGGGGATGAGGGGATGGACATATGAGGAGAGGTTGGGTAGATTGGGACTCTACTCATTGGAGTTCAGAAGAATGAAAGGCGATCTTATTGAAACATATAAGATTGTGAAGGGGTTGGATCGGGTGGATGCGGGGAGGATGTTCCCGATGATGGGTGAAACTAGAACTAGGGGGCATAGTCTTAGAATAAGGGGCTGCTCTTTCAAAACTGAGATGAGAAGGAACTACTTCACTCAGAGGGTGGTAGGTCCATGGAATATGCTGCCCCAAAAAGCTGTAGAAGCTACATCATTACATAAATTTAAAACAGAAATAAACAGTTTCCTCGATGTAAAGGGAATTAAGGGTTACGGGGAGCGGTCAGGAATTTGGACAAGAGTCTAGGTTCGGATCGGTCATGGCCCTGTGGGTAGCGTAGCGGGCCCAGGGGCCGTGTAGCCTGATCCTGCTCCTATTTCGTGTGTCCAATTCTGTTAGGTTCAGGAGATGGTTCTGTGATAGTAGATTGGCGGTTAGGATCAGATCAGCCATGATCTTATTGAATGGCGGAGCAGGCTCGAGGGGCCAATTGGCCTACTCCTGCTCCTATTTCTTATGTTCTTATGTTCTTATCATGCTCATGTTGGCTCTCTGAAAGAACTATCCACTTAGTGTAGAAATTTGTACTATTAATTATTATTATTAACCTAACTATCTTCAGTTAATAGAAAAATTCAAACACCATACTACCAAATCCATGACCCACTCTTGCGTTGAGCGCAGTTCCCTGCAGGGAGCACAAGATTGGATTAAGCAGGCAAACTCTCGCCTCCGAATCCGAATCCGAATCCGAATTATGGGTTCAGTTCCTACTCCAGAGACTTGAGTACATAATCTAGGCTGACACTCCATTACAGTACTGAGGGAGTGCTGCACTGTTGGAAATGGCGTCTTTCGGATGAGTCGTTAAACTGAGGCCGCATCCGTCCTCTCAGGTGGGATGTAAAAGATCCCACGGCAATATTTCGACGATCAGCAGGGGCGTTCTCCCCGATGTCCAGGCCAATATTTATCTCTCAGCCAACATCATTAAATTGAGAAGTCGCACAACACCAGGTTATAGTCCAACAGTTTTATTTGAAATCACAAGCTTTCGGAGCTATCGATCGCCCCTTCCTCAGGTGAAGTAAAGAGATACAGAATCGCCAAAGCATATATAGATAGAGAACAATGCATGTGTTACTTACAAAAGCAGACGACTACATTTAAATCACCCTGACTGTTTATCTGCCGAGGTGTGACAAAAGGCAATCAGGTCACATCAAAGACATAGCAAGATACAACTGAGACAATGAGGTGGAGTCACAGGGGGTCTAACGTGTCAAAAGCTGCAGTCTGTATGTAAAACGATAAACTTTAAAAACCCCAGTCCAACACCGGCATCTCCGCATCATGACCAACATCATTAAAAACAGATTATCTGGTTATCATCACATTGCGGATTGTGGGACCTTGCTGCGCGCAAATTGGTTGTCACGTTTCCTATATTACAACAGTGACTACACTTCAAAAAGTACTTCACTGGCTGTAAAGCACTTTGGGTCGTCCTGAGGTCGTGAAAGGCGCTGTATAAATGCAAGCTCTCTCTTTTGTTTTTCATTCGAAGCATTTGCGTCCAAGTTATCACCCAGGCCTGTCTTTTGCCCCTCCCTGCAGTCATCACACGATTCGCAGGGTAAACGCATTGCGTTCTGCCTGTTCCACCACACTAAAGATTTCTGGTTTCACAACAAAGCGCACTTTAAGCTCTTCTTCAATTGTTGAAATCCCCTAATCATCTCAGAGCGAATGCATTAACTCTGACTTTCTTTCCCTGAGGCTGCTCCAAGCAAGCTGCTCTCAGTTCTAATCATTTTTTAATCATAGCTTGGAAGCTGCATGCCATGTGTAAGTACAATAGGGGATATTGGATTACATTAAATTTGTACCTTTGAGGAAATCTAAGATTAAAAACTGTTAAAAGCATCAGCTAACAAATCAGTGGCGTCAGTTACAATTCAGTTTCAATTTTAGGCTTTTCACATGTCCAGGAGATCCCATTTTATCCTTGTTTTATTGAGAAGCCGAGGGTCAAGGCCTACAGTGCAGGACACCAGCAAGAAGGGAGAGGAGATGAATCAAGAAGTAGTGACGAGGTATTGGGTTTTAATCACCCGTTGATTGTAGGAGGGAAGGCAGGCTGAGGGCGGCGAGGAGCTCATCAGTTTTGAGGCCCTCGGAAAGAATAAGTTGAAGTAGGAGATGAGATGAGTCTTGATGCACCAAGGCCTTGACCCTTCGCCCTTTGGTTGTCATGCAAGAAAACAAACTCACTTAACTACAGCCTCATCTCTTCCGTTCTGTAGTACTAAATGAAAATTGGCGATCTTTTCAAAGAAGATAACCTGTTATTTTGTCAACTGCACATTTTCAGATTGAACCGGAGTACCATTATCATAGAATTATACAGCACCGAAGGAGGCCATTCGGCCCATCATACCTGTGCTGGCAGAGCTCGCCAATTAGTCCCACTCCCCTGCTCTTTCCCCATAGCTCTGCAAATGTTTCCTTTTCAAGTATTTATCCAATTCCCTATTGAAAGTTACCATTGAATCTATTTCCGCCACCCTGTCAGGCAGCACATTCCAGATCATAACAACTCGCTGTCTAAAATAAATTCTCCTCATCTCCTCCCCTGGCTTTTTTTTAACCAATATTTTAAATCTGTGTCCTCTGGTTACCGACCCTCCTTCCAGTGGAAACAGTTTCTCCCCCCTCAAACCCATCATAATTTTGAACACCTCTATTAAATCTTCCCTTAACCTACCCTTCTCTAAGGAGAATAAGTTCTAAAGATGATGGATATTAAGCTACGTCAATACTAACTGGAAACGTTGGATAAACACACGCATTTAAAGGCGTTATGTCGGCCCTGCTGTGCTTCCTTCTCCTGCAAGTCCTGCCCATTTCTTCCACCTCTTATATTTCAGGGAGTGGTAGTTGGAACATATTCGTCTGAGTCATGAAAAGATGCCAGGACTTTTTGCTCATATAGTGCTTGTTTTGTAATTGTCCCCGATTGTCCAGTAGTAATGACCAGAAATAGCAACAGCCCATAAACAGAAGAAGCCAGACAGTATCACGATACAATGATGGGCAGGCATCCTGAATACTAGTAGGTGAGGGAGGATAAGTGAAGCATATGCTATATTTCTTTAAGTTGATTAATTGCATTTTCTTAATAATTCTACTCAGAAGATGGTTGTGATTCTGTACAGTATGGTAGATAGCTCCAGATTAGCTGGATCTCAGGAGGGTATCATGCTATCCATGACAATGCTGCTCCATACTACCTCTTTTATATTACCTCCATGGCCTCGCCCCTCCCTATCTCTGTAACCTCCTCCAGCCTTACAACCCTCCGAGATCTCTGTGCTCTTCCAATTCTGTCCTCTTGCACAACCCCGATTTCCTTTGTTCCAACATTGGTGGCAGTACCTTCAGCTGCCTAGGCCCTAAATTCTGCAATTCCTTCCCTAAAGCTCTCCACCTCTCTCCTTTAAGATGCTCCTTAAAACCTATGGGCTGGATTTTGCAAATCGGGAGCTTTTGGAGGCGGGGCTCCCACTTGTCGGGTTTCAGTCCCGCCTCCATCAACTTCTGGCCAACCAACGCTATTTTGCCTTGATTGACCTTGTTAAGCCCGCCCAGCAGGCTTAGCAGGCCAATTAAGGGAAAGCCGGTCACAGAGAACGTCAACGTATGACGTTTCATCTGTCAAAAATTTTTGACAGATGAATTGTCATCGTTTGACAGCTCTGTGAACCTGTCAAACGCTGACATTCACTGTAGTTTGATGAGTTCTTGCAGTCAAGGCCTCATCAAACCTCTTTCTTTAGCAGAAATCAGATGGTTGTTGCATTGGACCAACGGCCATCTGACATCTCTGCCGCGGAAATGCGAGACTCTCCGCATCCCCAACGATTGAAGCCTGCAGGAAGAAACAAAGGTAAGTACACTTTTTCTAACACTTTACACTTATCTCACATACTTACCTCTCCACACTTGCACCCATCACTTACCTCCACAGCGCACTTTTGCACCCCTCCGACCCCCGCAGACCCATTGCTCGCCTCGGTGACCCTGGCGGGGTTCGCAGCCTTCGGGAAGCCCTCACTTGTGTGGGTAAAATGGGGATAATCCTCTTATCTGCCTGTTAACAGACAGATAAGTGGCACTAATCCCCTTCCCGCCTCCAAGGAGATGGGACCCGGCACGAGTCGGCTATCCACCTCCTGGCAAGATGGCACGGAGGCGGGTTGGGCATCCGCCCCCAAATTCTGCCATTTTTCCGGCAGTCCCGCCTCCCCAGGGCTGGCAGGATCACGCCCTAAGGGCTGGATTTTGTCATTGGGGGCAGGTTGGGGTCGGGTCAGGTGGCCGGCGGGTCCCGCCCCCACCTCCGATGGGAGGCGGGACAATTGAGCAATTTTGCCCTAATTGGACACTTGATTTCCAGCGTGTGGGAACCCCTGGCCCAATTAGTCTTTTGGTCCTGAAACTCGCCTCTGACGACATCATCTATGCAGCTGCATTTAAGGAATGCAAGCAGCCTTGGTTCATTTTCTGCCTAACTACTTTGATGCCGAGACTTCTGAAGGATTATTGGTGAAACCATGGCAAGCTCAAGGCCCAAGTGCGCACCCCGCTTTGATGAGGACTCCCTCCAAGCTCTGGTGGAGGGAGCAAGAGCGCATAAGGAAGTGCTGTTTCCTTCTTCTGGGAGGAAGAAACCTCCCCAGCAGACCAAAGCTGTGTGGCTGCAAGTGGCACAGGAGGTCAGTGCCATCTCAATGTGCAGCAGAACCTGGCTGCAGTGCAGCAAGAGCTATCATGACCTTCTCCTCACAGGAAAAGTGAGTATTACATCACCATGACCCTCAATCTGCTCCCCATCGCCTCGCATCCCCACCACTCTTCATTGTCAACCTCCTCCTCCACATCCCGCTTGACCCTTACGTCCCTGCACCCTTAACCATTCCCTCTCTCTGCATGTTCACATTCACTTAACTATTCGACTATGCAGGCCTCACACTTCCCATCACTGTTATGCTATGCCATCAACTTACAACACACAGGGAGGGCCCTTGGTCTTGGGACCGCAGTCCATCTTTGTGTCCTTCTAAGCATCTATGCTATCGATTCTCTACACTCACTCCTCCATTCTCACTCAAACTCCACTTGTGTCCCTCATTGCAGGAAAAGAGAGCCCACAATAAGAGGGAAAGGGCGAAGGCAGGAGGAGGGCCACCCTCAATAGCCCAGCTCACCAGTGCAGAGGAGGCGGCCCTGGAAATCGTGGGAGTCGAGGAGGATGCGCAAGTGGGGGACGGACAGACGGGCGCATCAGAGCAAGCTGATGACAGAATAGTTTTTCAGCTCTCTCTCATTGACATTGCATGAGTGACTGATCTTGATTCTAATGCTCTAACAGATTGACTTTTGAGCATCTGCACAATTCAATGTGCATGCAACGTTTATATCACATGTCTAACTCTTTCCTTTACTCCCCCACAGGACCATCGACAGCCCCCCTCCCCACTATCCAGGAGGAACAGCCTGAGCCACCAGACTCCTCAGGAGGAAGCTGCAACCTCTGAGGGCGCCGCGTCAGCAGAATTCAGTGCACCCAGCACCAGCGCAGACACTCACACCTCGGTGGGACCTTTGGGACATAGAGTAGAGTTGTCACCTGGTGTATCACAGCTCACAAGTGAGCATCAGCAGATGATGGAGACAGGGACAGCAGTGGAGAGTCCTCGTCAGAGGGCACAGGACTCTCCCAGCTCGGCTCAGCTGCATGTCGACCCTGTGCCTCCGGGTCCATCCAGAAGGAGAGTGGTGCTGGAACTCCAGGAACAGGTGCAGGAGTCTCTGGCAGGTTTTGTCTCCAGGGTCGCTGCGAGTGTGGAGCGAATGGAGGAGTCCATCGCGAACATGAGCAGAGCCTTTGTGGAGGCATTGGAGCACGAACGCATCACCGCGGAAAGGATGGCAACCTCCGTGGAAAGGATGGCTACCTCCGTGGTAAGGCTGGCTACCATAGAGGAGAGGATGGCTACAGTAGAGGAGAGGATGGCTACGGCCATGGAGGAGCTAAGTCGCCAGGGTCTTGAAAACATGGTCATTGTTCAGAATAGACTGACATCTCTGGAGGAGCGATGGTCAGCTATTGAGCAGAGAAACCAGACTTTCATGGAAGTCCTGTGGAGTAGGACTGCCAGTGCAGAAACGGGTCCTCATGGCCCCCCTGAAGTGCAGCAAGGTGCTGTCAAGCCACTTGCTAGCTCTGAAGTGGGGCTGACCCATGAGAGGGATGTTGCTGACAGACAACAAGGAAGTGGGGGCTCCTCTCCAAGCGCTCATACGACCATGCCACTGCAGAGCCCTTGGTCAGAGCCCCACCAGAGTCCTCACCCAACTGAGATGGGCGTCTCAGCCCCTGCACAGCCGCAGGAGCAGCAGACTGTTGGCGAGCCCTCACAGGCTCGCACCCCAGAGGATGCCCGCCAAATGTGTTGAGGCAGGAGCAGCATGAAAGTGAGCAAGGGGCCTCCACATCTGCTGAAGCCACAGGGGAAGCACCACGTAGGAGCACGCGTAAGAGGAAGATAAAGCACAAGTAGTCACAAGGGTAGTCACTTGGGTGTTCTGTTGTGTTTTAATTCTGAAATGCCATCCGTGAATTTATGTAATAAAATGACTTGATGGCAAACTGTTGATGTTGTGGGCTGTGTCATTTCGCGAATGGGACTTCCACATTGAGGGCTCAGGGTGACTTGGGATTGTCAGTATGGTGGTCAGAGTGATAGGAAGCCGCAGGTTCTTGTCGATTATCGATGGTGTGGTAAGAAGGTGCGAGGCAAATGTGTTTGATTAGGCAGCCTAAGAAAATCTGACCAAGTTCAATGCATCCCTTGCATCCCGGGCAGGAATGTTTTCGCGTGCTGCTGCCGCTGGTTGATCTGCCTCCGCAAGCTGTTTGTCGCTCTCCTCCTCCTCCTCCTCCTCCTCCTCCTCATCCTCATCTGAGGAGGCTATGCGATGAACCACTTCTACCTCAGGCGACCAGAACTGCACACAGTATTCCAGCTGTGGCCTAACTAGCGTTTTGTACAGCTCCATCATAACCTCCCTGCTCTTATAAGTCAAACCTCACGCCCTCATGAAGTGGTTTTTACAATGCCTTGAAACACAAAGTGATACTGGGTGACTGCGGAAACAAAGAAGGTTGCTGGTGGTTCAGACTTGTTTGGTTTTAACTCGTGGTTTCTTCATCGTAGGAATGCGCAGCTTTCAAGGTCAATGAGGATTCAGATGCAACCGCAGTAAGGGGAGAAGAGTTAGCAGATGAACAAGTCTGCAGTCTGTGCTGGGGTTCTCCTCCGCTCCGAAGAGTATTTAACTTCACAGTCGCCCTGGGAGGTAATAGCATGTTACGGACGTGCCCCAACAAATCCACAACTCCTAGTGCAATTTCAAGAGTGGCAAAGATTAGTCAGCAATCAGCTCCCTGTTCAGTATAACGGTATCAGCCAAAATCTACATATAAAGAGATACACGGATTAGAGCAGCACTTTACAAACTACTGTGTGTGTCAAACCCCCTGCAAATATCAACACACCCCTGAGGACTCCTGTAAATATTGACACACTCCTGTGGGCTCCCTGAAAATATTGACACACTCCCATGGATCCTCTGTAAATATTGACACACTCCTGTCGGCTCCCTGAAAATATTGACGCACTCCCAGGGATCCCCTGTAAGTGTTGACACACCCCCGAGGACCTCCTGCAAATATTGACACGCTCCCACAGGCTCCCTGTAAATATTGACACACTCCCGGGACCCACTGAAAATATTAGCACACTCCTGTGGACTCCCTACAAATATTGAGACACTTCCAGAGACACCCTGCAAATATTGACACACTCCCAGGAAACCTCTGCAAAAATGAACACACTCGCAGGAACCCTCTGCAAAAATGAACACACTCGCAGGAACCCTCTGCAAAAATGAACACACTCGCAGGAACCCTCTGCAAAAATGAACACACTCGCAGGGACCCTCTGCAAATATTGACACACTCCTGGGACCCCCTGCAAATACTGACACTCCCAGGGACCCCCTGCAAATACTGACACTCCCAGGGACCCCCTGCAAATACTGACACTCCCAGGGACCCCCTGCAAATACTGACACACTCGCAGGAACCCTCTGCAAAAATGAACACACTCGCAGGAACCCTCTGCAAAAATGAACACACTCGCAGGGACCCTCTGCAAATATTGACACACTCACAGGAACCCTCTGCAAATACTGACACTCCCAGGTACCCCCTGCCAATATTGACACACTCCCAGGGACCCTCTGCAAATATTGACACACTCCCAGGTACCCCCTGCCAATATTGACACACTCCCAGGTACCCCCTGCAAATATTGACACACTCCCAGGTACCCCCTGCAAATATTGACACACTCCCAGGGACCCCCTGTAAATATTGACACACTCCCAGGTACCCCCTGCAAATATTGACACACTCCCAGGGACCCCCTGTAAATATTGACACACTCCCAGGGACCCCCTGCAAATATTAACACACTCCCAGGTACCCCCTGCAAATATTGACACACTCCCAGGGACCCCCTGTAAATATTGACACACTCCCAGGGACCCCCTGCAAATATTGACACACTCCCAGGGACCCCCTGCAAATATTGACACACTCCCAGGGACCCCCTGCAAATATTGACACAGTTCCAAGAGCTCCCTGCAGATATTGGCACACTCCCGGTGCCCCTGAAATAGTGTCATGGAATCTTTTACGTCCACCTGAGAGGGCAGCCGGGGCCCCGGTTTAACGTCTCATTCGAAAGGCGCCACCTCCGATAGTGCAGCGCTCCCTCAGCACTGCACTGAAGAGCCAGCCTAGATTATGACTCGGGGGTGAAAGTGCTACCAAGCTGATGTTCAGAAGGAGAGTTGCCCAGCACCGCAGTCACTGGTCCACTAGCAGACGCACTTGTAGAACTCCACGGGTGGAGGGATTAGTGCAGAGTATCTGGCTGCCCCTTGGCCAGAGATGATGAATGGTGTAATGAAAGAGAATTTGGTGGAGGTACTTGTAAAAGTGCACCTTGAACAGGTGTGTCCTGTATTTATGGCACGACACACCATTCGAGCGAAATAGCACAAGTAGCTGATGGTATTGCGCATCTCAGTAACAATACACAACTGTAAACCTCAAGATAATGTACCATGTAAGCTATCCGGTGACAGAATCGGCACCAGACGTGGATCAATTGATGTACCATCCAAAGTGAAAGAATTTCTTCAGTAATACAAAATAAAATAGCATTTATTAATGCAACAGATAAAGAGCTTTTGAAACTTAAAGCCATTTTGAGACCACACAGGTTACCAGTAACATAATTCCCTCTTGTTCAGTTGCACCTGAAGAAAAGACTTGTGTGGTCATGCCTAATAAAAATGTATCTGCTAACCTAATAATAGGTATCATTTTAATACCTCATGTGAATTATTTTTCCTTCATGGAGATTAGTGGCAGTGTCTTCAACGCAACATCAGATCAAGCGATATGACTGAAATAGCCATACTATTTGACATGCATTAAGTAATAGTGACTTGAAGGCATGAGACAAGAAGATCAAAATAGCTTCACACTGAAAGTAAATTCCTCCACCTGGGACGATTACGTTTCGAAGAGTGCCTGACATTGTCTTGTGGCTTCACCCAAAAATGAACCCCGGTGGAAAGTTAATCGTGCCACGTGTGATTTTCCCCAAGAGACTTGAGCGCAACATCTAGGCTGTGCATTGCAGTACTGAGGGAGTGCTGCACTGTCGGAGGTGCCGTCTTTCGGATGAGACGTTAAACCGAGGCCCCGTCTGCCCTCTCAGGTGGACGTAAAAGATCCCGTGACGCTATAGAAACATAGAAAAATAGGAGCAGGAGTAGGCCATTCGGCCCTTCGAGCCTGCTCCGCCATTCAATATGATCATGGCTGATTCTCTATCTCAATACCATATTCCTGCTCTCTCCCCATACCCCTTGATGCCTTTTGTGTCTAGAAATCTATCTATCTCCTTCCTAAATATATTCAGTGACTTGGCCTCCACAGCCTTCTGTGGTAGAGAATTCCACAGGTTCACCACCCTCTGAGTGAAGAAATTTCTCCTCATCTCAGTCCTAAATGTCCTACCCCATATCCTGAGACTGTGACCCCTCGTTCTAGACCCCCCCCAGCCAGGGGAAACATCCTCCCTGCATCCAGTCTGTCTAGCCCTTTCAGAATTTTATACGTTTCAATGAGCTCCCCTCTCATTCTTCTAAACTCTAGTGAATACAGGCCTAGTCGACCCAATCTCTCCTCTTTGAAGAAGAGCGGGGGAAGCGGGGGGGGGTTATCCCCGGTGTCCTGGCTAATATTTATCCCTCAACCAACATCACAAAAAACAGATTATCTGGTCATTATCACATTGCTGTTTGTGGGAGCTTGCTGTGTGCAAATTGGCTGCTGCATTTCCTACATTACAACAGTGATTACACTCCAAAAGTACTTCATGGCTGTGAATCGTTTTGGGACATCCTGAGGTCGTGAAAGGCGCTATATAAATGCAAGACCTTCTTTTTTTTGTAGTGAACTGGGGTTAGTGGAAGAACCGTGAGCGGAGCTTTCCTCCCCCCCGGCAGATTTATCACTAGTTTTGCTTATTATCAAAGAAATTTGCATGAAGGGTTGAAGCCCGTTATGTGGGCGAGCACCTCCGGGTTGAAAATAGAATAGAGAAGTCCTGATCAAGATGCAGTGATTCTTTGACACCTCGGGGTGAGTTTCCATAGGGTTCTCCAGTAACTCTGACAGAAAAACAGCATAGACGACATTTATGCCATTGTTAGAAGAATCATAGAGCGCAGAAGGAGGCCATTCGGCCCATCGTGCCTGTGCCGGCTCTTTGAAAGAGCGATCCAATTAGTCCCACTGCCCCCTGCTTCTCCCATAGTCCTGCAATTTTTTTTCTTTTTAAATATATATCCAATTCCCTTGTTATTATTGAATCTGCTTCTACATCCAGGCAGTGCATTCCAGATCATAACAACTCGCTGCGCATTGTTGCGGGGTTTCTGAGGCTCTTTTTGTCGAAGTTATGAGGGATAGGCGGGAGGACCCCGCAGAAATTCACCCCCGCCCATGTTTGTATCTCAGAAGCCTGTAGATTATAGGAGGAAGAGGAGGCGGAGGAGGGAAGGAGTTCCACAGTCAGACAGAGCGCCTCTCACGACCACCGGACGTCTCAAAGCGCTTTCCAGCCAATGAAGTACTTTTGAAGTGTAGTCATTGTTGTAACATGAGAAACACGGCAGCCAATTTCTGCACAACAAGGTCCCACAAACAGCAATGAGATAAATAACCAGATCATTGGTATTAGGTGTTGGTTTGAGGTCCTGAGAAAGTTAGAGTGGAAGATCAGACGAAGGTGTCTTCGTCTGAACATAGTGAGCTATGAGGAAGGAAGAACACATAAGGAGACACTTTTTGGAGGTACTAGATTAACAACCCAAAGGCGACCAGTTCAAATCTCACTCTGACAAACTATAAAACTGAATTCAATAAATCTGGTCATTTGTGGACTTGTACCAGAGAAGAAATTAACATGAAAGCTATTGGATTGTCATTAAAAGCCCAGCTGGATCACTAAAGTCTTTCAGGGAAGGGAACCTGCCACCCCGTACCCAGTCTGGCACACATGTAACTCTTAATGCCCTCTTAAGTGGCCTAGCAAGCTATTCAATTATCAGGGGCAACTAGGGATGGCCATTAGGTTGTCAGGGGGGAACCAGGGCAATAATGACTCGCTAATCGTGCACAAGAAAATACTAAGGCCGTGAAATTCGGCTCCTTTGCGCCTGCCATTAGCGCCTCTGGGGGCTCTAATGGGACGCAAAGGGCTTATCGCCTGGGCGGGGGCCTCCCGAGGAATTCGGTGGGCCGCTACTGAGGCACTAGCCGATAGCGCCCCGGGCCGCCGCCACCCCTTACCGCCCTACGGCAGGAATTCAGCTGCGCCCTGCGAGGCTGCCGCGGGCAGTGTCAGCGCCAGTCTCGCCTGTCGCGAGCCAGGCCGACCTCCGCTCGCGGGGCGCTAGTTAAAGGGAGGCACCATGCTGCCCTCGTGAGCTACTGTGGGCCATCGGAGGCCTTGCAGAGGTCACAGCGTCCCTCCCCTTTAGCGGAAGGGGAGGGGCACTGAAACGCGTCGGTGCTACGCGGAGCGGCTGCGTAGCGCTCTGGCGCTACCACGCTTTGCGCCCCCGACACCGCCCCGAGAGGAACTGGAGCGCCTGAGATAGCACTCCGCTTCCTCGCCAGGGCGGTAAGCCGAATTTAGCGGCCGGGGCGGTACTTCTGCGCCGGGCGCTAAATCTCTGGCGATAATTCGGTTACCGCCCTCAAATAGGGTGTAACCAAATTTTGCCCCCTAAGTGTCAGCTGTGGCTCAGTTGGTAGCACCCTCGGCTTCTGAGTCAGAAGGTTGTGGGTTCATATCCCACTCCAGAGACTTCAGTACAAAAATCTAGGCTGACACTCTAGTGCAGAACCGAGGGAGTGCTTTGGGACATCTGGTGGTCGTGAAAGGTGCTGTAGTAAATGCAAGTCTTTCTTTCTTTTATTGTGCTCTGTGTGCTTTCTGAAAAGGACTATAACTAGTGCTCAACTGGAGAAAGAAAAGAACTCCATTTATATGGTGCTATACATGTCCCAAAGCGCCTCACAGCCAGTGCAGTACTTTTGAAGGGTAGTCACTGTTGTAAAGTAGAGAAGAGACAATCAGAATACACCTGCAATAGTAAGATCTTGCAGTCATATAGTACATTGCAGGACATCCCGTAGCACCTTTACACAAGCAACAGATTACTTTTTAAGTTGTTATGCAGGCAAATGCAGTGGCCAATTTACGCACAGCAAGTTCCCACACATAGCAAACCAATTTGCTTTTGGTGGTTGAAGAGGAATTTTGGCCAGGACAACTTTCTGATCTTCAAATAGCGTCCCATGATCCTTTACATCCGACTAGCCATAGCAGATCCTTAGTTGGACTCAGTATTGCAACGAGATGTCAGGCTAGATTAGGCGTTCAAAGCTGGAATAGGCCCTGAACCCACAACCTTTTGACTCAGAGGTGAGAGTGTTACCAACCAAGCCAAGCTGACAGTGAATGCTACCAAATGACTTGCTAATAGTGCACTTAATGAGCTGTAATCCACCAAGTTTTGCTCATTCTGCTGTACAGTGAGTACGTCTCGAATGCTTTTCATCGTGACTAGCTTAACTCAAAATTTGAGCAGGCCCAGTATTCACTCGCTCAACCCCTTAGAAGCAATCCTCCTGCTGTTTGCAAATAAAAGTAAAATTGCAGCTCGTGTTCAAATTATAGTCTTGTTACCAGCTCCAACATGCATATCCACGAACTCCTGGAACAGGGTAGTCGTTGCTTAAAATTGTGAGTGGAAAAACACATCACATAACTCAAGAGGTTCTCTCTCCTCAGTTACTGTCCCCCTCTCCCTCAAATCTGCCGACATCACCCCTCTCCTCAAAAACCAACCCTTGACCCCTCCATCCTTGCAAACTACCGCCCCATCTCCAACCTCCCTTTCCTCTACAAAGTCCTTGAACGTGTTGTCGCCTCCCAAATCCGTGCCCATCTTTCCCGCAATTCCATGTTTGAATCCCTCCAGTCAGGTTTCCGCCCCTGCCACAGTACCGAAACGGCTCTCATCAAAGTCACAAATGACATCCTTTGTGACTGTGACAAAGGTAAACTGTCCCTCCACGTCCTTCTTGACTTGTCTGCAGCCTTTGACACGGTTGACCACTCCATCCTTCTCCAACATCTCTCCACTGTCGTCCAGCTGGGTGGGACTGCACTCGTCTGGTTCCATTCTAATCTATCTAATTGTAGCCAGAGAATCACCTGCAATGGCTTCTCTTCCCGCTCCCACATCGTTACCTCTGGTGTCCCCCAAGGATCTATTCTTGGCCCCCTCCTATTTCTCATCTACATGTTGACCATTGGCGACATCATCCGAAAACACAGCGTCAGTTTCCACATGTACACTGATGACACCCAGCTCTACCTCACTACCACTTCTCTAAACCCCTTCACGGTCTCTAAATTGTCAGTCTGCTTGTCCGACATCCAGTTCTGGATGAGCAGAAATTTTCTCCAATTAAATATTAGGAAGACTGAAGCCATTGTTTTCGGTCCCCGCCACAAACTCCGTTCCCTAGCCACTGACTCCATCCCTCTCCTTAACATCTGTCTGAGGCTGAACCACACTGTTCGCAACCTTGGTGTCATATTTGACCCTGAAATGAGCTATCAACCACATATCCAGAGCATAACCAAGAACAGCTATTTCCACCTCCGTAACATCGCCCGTCTCCACCCCTGCCTCAGCTCATCCGCTGCTGAAACCCTCATCCCTGCCTTTGTTACCTCTAGACTTGACTATTCCAATGCACTCTTGGACGGCCTCCACATTCCACTCTACGTAAACTTGAGGTCATCCAAAACTCGGCTGCCCGTGTCCTAACTCGCACCAAGTCCCGTTAGCCCATCACCCCTGTGCTCGCTGACCTACATTGGCTCCCAGTTAAGCAATGCCCCGATTTCAAAATTCTCATCCTTGCTTTCAAATCCCTCCATGGCCTCACCCCTCCCTATCTCTGTAATCACCTTCAGCCCCACAAGCCCCCCCCCGACCCCCCCCCCCCCCCCGAGATATCTTCACTCCTCTAATTTTGCCCTCTTGAGTATCCTTGATTATAATCGCTCCACCATTGGTGGCTGTGCCTTCTGTTGCCTAGGCCCTAAGCTCTGGTATTCCCTGCCTAAACCTCTCTACCTCCCTTTCCTCTTTAAAACCTACCTCTTTGACCAAGTTTTTGATCAACTGCCCTAATTTCTCCTTATGTGGCTCGGTGTCAAATTTTTTGTCTTTTAATGCTCCTGTGAAGCGCCTTGGGACATTTTACTACGTTAAAGGCACTATATAAATACAAGTTGTTGTTGTTGTTGCCAACTCTGGTTGAATATATTCCTGGAGGTTTCATCACATGACCCGCCCCCATGATCCCGCCTTTGGTTGGCCAACAGCTCCATCCTCACGGTGACCCGCCTTGCCGTGCCACTTGGAAAGCAGAAAGACCCTTCATTACCCGATTGAATGATGCTTGACTATCAGTCAAAACAGCCTTTTATTCCCATCTCCAATATTCTTATAGCTAAAACAGAAGTGTTCAAAGAAAATGATAAAAAAAAACACAATCTTTTTTAATGCCCCTATGATTTTCTTCAGGGTTGCTCGCAGCAGTGTCCTGGAAAATAGTCTTCAATTCGTAGAGACTCCAGGCCAATCCTGGAGGGTTGGCAACCAGTGTTCCCTTTAGCGTGGCGCTCTTGAGGTCCCGTGCAACCGGTGAGCCGGCTTTTAAATGGAACAGCAGCGCATGCGCGTAGAATTTTGAACGGCCCGTGCAGCCCGTTAAAGAGAAAATTCGGTACTGCTTCTGAGATTGGGGAAGTCTGAAAAACTCGGGAGATATTCTAAGGGGGAAAAATTCAGTTGCTTTTCACCTCCCGTTAGCCTAACGGGGCGCAAAGCAACTAGCGCCCAAGCGCGGCACGCCAACACCTCCCGCGAAATTCAGCGGGAGGTTAGCGGCGGCGGTAACCATTAGCGCCCCGCGGCGCTGCGCCGCCGGCGATGACGTCATCGCCGTGCGCAGCGCCCGCTCACAATCTTCGGTAGCGCCCCCTGACTTACTGCCGGACGCTATTTCTAACGGGGTCAGGGGGGCCTACCTGCAGCCGGGGCGGCAGTTTTGTTGCTGGCCGCCTGCCAGCACCTGCCCCCCTCTGCCGTCCCCGGCCTCCTGAGCAGCCCCCCCCGCGGAGTGCCGGCTGCGCTCTGTGAGCCCGGCACTTCTCTTGAGTGATGGGCTCTTTTGCCGGCACTCCGATCCCCGGTGGCCCAGCTGGGCCCCGGTTCGCGCTGCACAAGGCCCCTCCCCTTTAATAAGGGAAGGAAGGCCTGCAGTACCGTAGCCCGACGTGCCGCAGCACCGCGATATTCCCTCACAGCGCCCCAAGAGGGAGGCAGGGCGCATCCAGTAGTGCCCTGCTTCTCTCTTGGGGCGCTACCACTCAATTTCGGCCGCGGGGGGCGCTAATTTTTTCGGGGCGCTAAAAGTCGCGCCCCAAAGGAGGCACGACTCAATTTTTCCCCCATAGTGTCTTAAATAAATCTTTCCTTATTTCTGTAAGTAATTAGAAAGTGATGGGAGCATGCAAGATCTACTGTATTGAATAGAATATTTGGTACAGATGGAATAATGGTAGTTTGCTTTGCTTTCTTTCCTAATTCTTGTGCAGTCATACGGACTGATTGGAGAAAAATAAAATAAGCTTGATGGTTTACAAGCTGACATTATAAACTGTGGACTGTTATTTTGCCTGACATTGCACAGCCTTCTGGACTCAGCATCAAGTCCTGCCATCACCATTCACAACTCATCTAGAGTCATCTTTTGGTTCTTACCTTGTCCCATTACCTTCTCTTTTTGCCTTGCACTATCATCCCTTTTGTCAGTCAATCTCTCCTTCCTTTCATTCATCCAATCACAGACCTTCCCCTTTGTTCTTTCCTCCCCTCCTCCCTGTCCCTGCACTTGCTTAAAAATCTCTCTTTTCTAAGCTTTTCCAGTTCTGACGAAGGGTCCTTGACACGAAACACTAACTCTGTTTCTCTCTCCTCGATGCTGCCTAACCTGCTGAGTGTTTCCAGCATTTTCTGTTGTTATTTCAGATTTCAAGCATCCGCAGTATTTTGCTATTGCACTGATCTGTGCCTCATTTATTTTTTTATTCGTTTATGGGATGTGCGCGTCACTGGCAAGGCCAGCATTTATTGCCCATCCCTAATTGCCCCTCGAGAAGGTGGTGGTGAGCCGCCTTCTTGAACCGCTGCAGTCCGTGTGGTGAAGGTACTCCCACAGTGCTGTTAGTGAGGGAGTCCCAGGATTTTGACCCAGCGACGATGAAGGATCGGCTGATATACTTCTAAGTCAGGATGGTGTGTGACTTGGAGGCGGTGGTGTTCCCATGCGTCTGCTGCTCTTGTACTTCTAGGTGGAAGAGGTCGCGGGTTTGGGAGGTGCTGCCGAAGAAACCTTGGCAAGTTGCTGCAGTGCATCTTGTAGATGGTACACACTGCAGCCAGGCAAGTGGA
This sequence comes from Squalus acanthias, assembly GCA_030390025.1. Taxonomy (NCBI): domain Eukaryota; kingdom Metazoa; phylum Chordata; class Chondrichthyes; order Squaliformes; family Squalidae; genus Squalus; species Squalus acanthias. The sequence continues at coordinate 17,808,757 of CM059426.1, forward strand.
GAGTATTCCATCACACTCCTTTCTTGTGCCTTGTAGATGGTGGAAAGGCTTTGGGGGGTCAGGAGGTGAGACACTCGTCGCAGAATACCTAGCCTCTGACCTGCTCTTGTTGCCACAGTATTTATGTGGCTGGTCCAGTTAAGTTTCTGGTCAATGGTGACCCTCAGGATGTTGATGGTGGGGGATTCGGTGATGGTAATAACATTGAATGTCAAGGGGCAGTGGTTAGACTCTCACTTGTTGGAGCTAGTCATTGTCTGGCACTTCTGTGGTGCGAATGTTACCTGCCACTTATCAGCCCAAGCCTGAACATCGTCCAGGTCTTGTTGTATGCGGGCATGGACTGCTTCATTATCTGAGGAGTTGTGAATGGCACTGAACACTGTGCAGTCATCAGCGAACATCCCCATTTCTGACCTTATGTTGGAGGGAAGGTCATTGATGAAGCAACTGAATATGGTTGGGCTTAGGACACTGCCCTGAGAGACTCCTGCAGCGATGTCCTGGGGCTGTGATGATTGAACTTCAACCACCACAACCATCTTCCTTTGTGCTAGGTATGACTCCAGCTAGTGGAGCATTTTCCCCCCTATTCCCAATGACTTCAGTTTTACTTGGGCTCCTTGATGCCACACTCGGTCAAATGCTGCCTTGATGTCAAGGGCAGTCACTCTCACCTCACCTCTGGAATTCAGCTCCTTTGTCCTTGTTTGGACCAAGGCTGTAATGAAGTCGGGAGCCGAGTGGTCTTGGCGGAACCCAAACTGGGTATCCGTGAGCAGATTATTGGTGAGTAAGTGCCGCTTGATAGCACTTTCGATGACACCTTTCATCACTTTGCTGATGATTGAGAGTAGACTGATGGGGCGGTAATTGGCTGGGTTGGATTTGTCCTGCTTTTTGTGGACAGGACATACTTGGGCAGTTTTCCACATTGTCGGATAGATGCCAGTGTTGTAGCTGTACTGGAACAGCTTGGCTAGAGGCGCGGCTAGTTCTGGAGCACAAGTCTTCATAAGAACATAAGAAATAGGAGCAGGAGTAGGCCAATTGGCCCCTCGAGCCTGCTCCGCCATTCAATAAGATCATGGCTGATCTGATCCTAACCGCCAATCTACTATCACAGAACCATCTCCTGAACCTAACAGAATTGGACACACGAAATAGGAGCAGGATCAGGCTACACGGCCCCTGGGCCCGCTACGCTACCCACAGGGCCATGACCGATCCGAACCTAGACTCATGTCCAAATTCCTGCCCGCTCCCCGTAACCCTTAATTCCCTTTACTTCTAGGAAACTGTTTATTTCTGTTTTAAATTTATGTAATGATGTAGCTTCTACAGCTTTTTGGGGCAGCATATTCCATGGACCTACCACCCTCTGAGTGAAGTAGTTCCTTCTCATCTCAGTTTTGAAAGAGCAGCCCCTTATTCTAAGACTATGCCCCCTAGTTCTAGTTTCACCCATCATCGGGAACATCCTCCCCGCATCCACCCGATCCAACCCCTTCGCAATCTTATATGTTTCAATAAGATCGCCTCTCATTCTTCTGAACTCCAATGAGTAGAGTCCCAATCTACCCAACCTCTCCTCATATGTCCATCCCCTCATCCCCGGGATTAACCGAGTGAACCTTCTTTGTACTGACTCGAGAGCAAGTATGTCTTTTCTTAAGTATGGACACCAAAACTGTATGCAGTATTCCAGGTGCGGTCTCACCAATACCTTGTACAACTGAAGCAATAACTCCCTATTTTTATATTCTATCCCCTTAGCAATGAAAGCCAACATTCCATTGGCCTTTTTAATCACTTGCTGCACCTGCATACTAACCTTTTGAGTTTCGTGCACCAGGACCCCCAGATCCCTTTGTACTTCAGTACTTTACAGTTTCTTGCCATTTAGATAATAACTTGCTCTACTATTTTTCCTGCCAAAGTGCATAACCTCCCACTTTCCAGTATTGTATTCCATCTGCCAAATCTCTGCCCACTTACTTAGCCTGTCTATGTCCCCTTGCAGATTTTTTATGTCCTCCTCACTCACTACTTTCCCTCCCATCTTAGTATCATCTGCAAACTTTGATATGTTACACTCGGTCCCCTCCTCCAAATCGTTAATATAGATTGTAAAGAGTTGGGGACCCAGCACTGACCCCTGAGGAACACCACTAGTTACTGATTGCCAGTCTGAGAATGAACCATTTATCCCAACTCTCTGCCTTCTGTTAGATAGCCAATCCTCTATCCATGTCAGAATATTACCCCCAATCCCGTGATTTTTTATCTTAAGCAATAATCTTTTGTGTGGCACCTTGTCAAATGCCTTTTGGAAGTCTAAATACACCACATCCACTGGTTCCCCTTTATCCACCCTGTGTGTTACTTCCTCAAAGAACTCCAGCAAATTTGTCAAACATGACTTCCCCTTCATAAAACCATGCTGACTTTGTCCTATTAAATTATGATTATCCAAATGTCCCGTTACTGTCTCCTTAATAATGGACTCCAAAATTTTACCTACCACAGATGTTAGGCTAACCGGTCTATAATTTCCAGCCTTCTGTCTACTGCCCTTTTTAAATAAGGGTGTTACATTAGCAGTTTTCCAGTCTGCCGGGATCTTTGCTGAGTCCAGGGAGTTTTGGAAAATTATTACCAATGCATCCACAATCCCTACCGTCACTTCAGCACGATAGTCGGGATGTTGTCGGGGTCCATAGCCTTTGCCGTATCCAGTGCGCTCAGCCGTTTCTTGATATCACATGGAGAGAATCGAATTGGCTGAAGACTGGCTTCTATGATGGTGGGGACCTCAGGAGTAGGCCGATATGGATCATCCACTCGGCACTTCTGGCTGAAGATGGTTGCAAATGCTTCAGCCTTGTCTTTTGCACTCACGTGCTGGGCTCTACCATCATTGAGGATGGGGATATTCATGGCGCCTCCTCCTCCCGTTAGTTGTTTAATGGTCCACCACCATTCACGACTGGATGTGGCAGGACTGCAGAGCTTTGATCTGATCCATTGATTGTGGGATCACTTAGCCCTGTCTATAGCATGCTGCTTCCGCTTTTTAGCATGCATGTAGTCCTATGTTGGCACCTCATTTTTAGGTACACCTGGTGCTGCTCCTGGCATGCTCTTCTACACTCCTTGTTGAACCAGGGTTGGTCCCCTGGCTTGATGGTAATGTAGAGTGAGGGATATGCCGGGCCATGAGGTTACAGATTGTGGTGGAATACAATTCTGCTGCTGCTGATGGCCCACAGCGCCTCACGGATGCCCAGTTTTCAGCTGCTAGATCTGTTCTGAATCTATCCCATTTAGCACGGTGGTAGGGCCACACAACACGATGAAGGGTGTCCTCAGTGTGAAGATGGGACTTCATCTCCGCAATGATTGTGTGGTGGTCACTGCTACCAATACTGTTATGGACAGATGCATCTGCGACAGGTAGATTGGTAAGGACGAGGTTTTTCCCTCGTGTTGGTTCTCTCACCACCTGTCGCAGGCCCAGACTGGCAACTATGTCCTTCAGAACTCGGCCAGCTCGGTCAGTAGTGGTGCTACCGAGCCACTCTTGGTGATGGACTTTGAAGTCCCCCACCCAGAGTACATTCTGTGCCCTTGCTACTCTCAGTGCTTCTTCCAAGTGGTGTTCAACATGGAGGAGTACTGATTCAGCAGCTGAGGGAGGGCGGTAGGTGGTAATTAGCAGGAGGTTTCCTTGCCCATGCTTGACCTGAAGCCATGAGACTTCATGGGGTCCGGAATCAATGTTGAGGACTCCCAGAGCCACTCCTTCCCGACTGTATACCACTGTGCTGCCACCCCTGGTGGGTCTGTCCTGCCGGTGGGACAGGACATACCCAGTGATCGTGATGGAGGAGTTTGGGACATTGGCTGAAAGGTATGATTCTATGAGTATGACTATGTCAGGCTGTTGCTTGACTAGTCTGTGGGACAGCTCTCCCAATTTTGGCACAAGTCCCCAGATCTTGGTGAGGAGGCCTTTGCAGGGTCGACTGGGCTGGGCGTGCCATTGCCGTATCCGTAGATGGTGCCGAGGTCGATGCTGGGTGGTCCGTCTGGTTTCATTCTTTTTATTGTTTTTCGTTGCAGTTTGTTACAACTGAATGGCTTGCGAGGCCATTTCAGAGGGCAGTTAAGTGTCAACCACATTGCTGTGGGCCTGGAGCCACATATAGGCCAGACCAGGTAAGGACGGCAGATTTCCTTCCCTAAAGGACATTAGTGAACCAGATGGGTTTTTACGACAATCCGATAGTTTCATGGTTACCATTACTGATAATAGCTTTTTATTCCAGATTTATTGAATTAATTGAACTCACGTCTCTGGATCATTAGTCCAGTGACATTACCACTACGCTGTTATCGCTATAATACTACGGTATTATCATTATGTAGCTCCCATACAAAGAACAACATGAAGTCAAGAGTATCCTTATTTACAACCTCAATTCCTAATTGGCCGATGTTTCTCAGCTACCTAGCTGGGGGAACGCCTGGTTCCCAGGCACTATTCCTCACGGGGCAAGAGTGCGTGGGCTTGGAGCCGGCAGTTGTTCTGTGGAGCCAGGAGGAGCGATCCTGCCCCTACCGATTCCACACACAAGGAACGCTGGTCAGGCAGCTCAAGACCCGGACATAAAATCCCCAACTAGTCTAAACGAACTTAGGACTCCGGTTCTGAAATGGGCGCAGGAGCCTCATTTATTGAAATAAGGCCTGCGTTCAAATCAGGCGACTGCCAGGGCAGCCCAACAAAAAGGCCCTGACCAATTCAGCAGCGGCCTGAATGCCGGTGCAGATTGGGCACAGGCCTCTGCCCTGCTAAATTGGTTATTGTACAATGGGCGCAACCATTTTGAGTTTGGGTCCCAATATTCTAAATGTGGCTCAACCAATGATTTGTATAGGTTTAGCATTAGCTCTGCGCTTATAAACTTTATACCCTGATTATAAAAAGGATCCCACGTCCTTTTTTTTTTTAACAGCTTGATCAACTTGTTTTCTCTGCTCCTCTACTCCTTTCTAAAGTTTTAGCATTTAGTGCGCATCGCCTCCCAAAATCTTCATAAAATTATCACTTCATATTTACCTGCATTAAATTTCATCCTACATCTAGCTGCCCAATTTACTAACCTGCTCGCTCCTAAAGTTACTTACATCCTCTTCACAGTTAACCACGGTCCCTATTTTGCTGTCATCTGTAGATTTATTATTATGGCCCCTGTAGTCAAGTCCAGATTACATTGAGAAGGGCAATGGTCCCAACACTGACCCCTGGTGGACACCACAGATTACATTCCTCCAGTCCAGAAACAACCGTTAAGCTTTACTCTGGAGCTGATTTGTGCCTTGGACGGGCAGTGGGTGGAACTTGGACAGGGGTGTACAGGGCACAATTTCAAAATTTGCAGATGAGACAAAACTTGGAAGTATAGTGAACAGTGAGGCGGAGAGTGATAGACTTCAGGAAGACATAGACAGGCTGGTGGAATGGGCAGATGGAATTTAACGCAGAAAAGTGCGAAGTGATACATTTTGGTAGAAAGAATGAGGAGAGGACATATAAACTAAAGGGTACAATCCTAAAGTGGGTGCACGAACAGAGAGACCTGGGGGTATATGTGCACAAATCGTTGAAGGTGGCAGGGCAGGTTGAGAAGGCAGTTAAAAAGGCTTACGGGATCCTGGGCTTCATAAATAGAGGTCATGATGCGGAGATGCCGGCGTTGGACTGGGGTGGACAAAAATGAGAAGTCGCACAACACCAGGTTATAGTCCAACAGATTTATTTAATTTTACAAGCTTTCGAAGCAGTTCGCTCCTTCGTCAGGTAAGTTAGCAGTGAGAGAATCTCCCAGAATTCACAATTTAAACACAGACAAAATCTATTCACATTTTTCCCTACAACAAAGAGCACAGCCAAGACAATGAGATGTGTCCCAGGGGGTCCAACGTGTCAAACCACCTGCTGGCTGCATATCCTGTCAATTTGTGTTCTTGTGTTAGACACCACACAACCCTGCCACGGCAACCTCTGCAAGACATGCCAAATCATGGACACAGATACCATCATTACACGTGAGGACACTACCCACCAGGTACACGGTACATACTCATGTGACTCGGCCAACGTTGTCTACCTGATATGTTGCAGTAAAGGATGCTCCAGAGCATGGTACATCGGCGAGACCATGCAGACACTGAGACAACGTATGAACGGACACCGCGCAACAATCGCCAGGCAGGAGGGTTGCCTCCCAGTCGGGGAACACTTCAGCAGCCAGGGGCATTCAGCCTCGGATCTGCGGGTAAGCGTTCTCCAAGGCGGCCTTCGAGATACACGACAGCGCAAAATCATAGAGCAGAAACTGATAGCCAAGTTCCGCACTCATGAGGATGGCCTCAATCGCGATATCGGGTTCATGTCACGATACAGAATGTGACTTGACATCATGGCCGGTCTTCCCAGGTGTTTTTTTAAAAAAAAGACTAACACAAGAACACAAATTGACAGGATATGCAGCCAGCAGGTGGTTTGACACGTTGGACCCCCTGGGACACATCTCATTGTCTTGGCTGTGCTCTTTGTTGTAGGGAAAAATGTGAATAGATTTTGTCTGTGTTTAAATTGTGAATTCTGGGAGATTCTCTCACTGCTAACTTACCTGACGAAGGAGCGAACTGCTTCGAAAGCTTGTAAAATTAAATAAATCTGTTGGACTATAACCTGGTGTTGTGCGACTTCTCATTTTCATAAATAGAGGTATAGAGTACAAAAGTGTGGAAATTTTGATGAACCTGTATAAAACACTGGTTTGGCCTCAACTGGAGTACTGTGTCCAATTCTGGGCACCACACTTTAGGAAGGATGTGAAGGCCTCAGAGAGGGTGCAGAAAAGATTTACGAGAATGATTCCAGGAATGAGATACTTCAATTACGTTGATAGACTGGAGAAGCTGGGGTTGTTCCTTGGAGCAGTGAAGCTTGAGAGGAGATTTGATAGAGGTGTTCAAAATCATGAGGGATCTAGACAGAGTAGATAGAGAGAAACTGTTCCCATTGGCAGAAGGGTGGAGAACCAGAGGACACAGATTTAAGGTGATTGGCAAAAGAACCAAAGGCGACGTAAGAAAAAACTTTTTTACGCAGCGAGTGGTTAAGATCTGGAATGCACTGCCTGAAAGGGTGGTGGAGGCAGACTCAATCACGGCTTTCAAAAGGGAGTTGGCTAAATATCTGAAGGAAAAATTTTTTGCAGGGCTACAGGGAAAGAGCGGGGGAGTGAGACTAGCTGAGGTGCTCTTTCAGAGAGCCGGCACGGGCTCGACGGGCCGAATGGCCTCCTACTGTTCTGTAACCATTCTATGATTCTATGAAACCAAAAGCCCTACAAAGAGATAAAGAATTGGACACCCCTCCTTTAAAATGAATCGTCCAAGACGAGAGAAAATAGGGGCAATTCTCTCTGACCCCCAAAGGCAATTTGGTGAAAATTCCAGGATATGCATCTAACATTACAGTCTACATTATTGAGCCCTGAACAGTCGCATTCCACATGACATTCCTATTGTGTTCACCGAGATCGGAACAATAGTCATCTGCACAGTGTTTGATCACCTATGGCTGCACTTATACTTCTAACCTTCAAACTTGTTCGCAAACAGATCATCATTCAACAAGGATTTAATCAACATAGCATTAGCTGTTTGATGACAGCATGTCTGCTGTTAATAAAAATAACTCAACAAAGTTCACCATATCCCCATCACCCAGCTTTGAGCTGTAGAATGTCTGCTTGATCGAAAACCCCATCCACCACCTTAAACATTCACTCCCTCCATTGCCGGTATACCGTGTCTGCAGTGTGTACCATCTACAAGATGCACTGCAGCAACTCACCAAGGCTTCTTCGACAGCACCTCCAAAACCTGCAAACTCGACTACCTAGAAGGACAAGGGCAGCAGGCGCTTAGGAACACCACCACCTCCAAGTTCCCCTTCAAGTCACACACCATCCTGACTTGGAAATATATCGCCGTTCCTTCATCGTCGCTGGGTCAAAATCCTGGAACTCCCTCCCTAACAGCACTGTGGGAGTACCTTCACCACATGGACTGCAGCGGTTGAAGAAGGCGGCTCACCACCAGCTTCTCAAGGGCAATTAGGAATGGGCAATAAATGCTGGCCTTGCCAGCCAGCGACGCCCACATCCCGTGAATGAATAAAAAAACTTTAAAAAATTGTCCCCATCAATGCACCAGTACCCGTTATAATATACATGCCTGAAATTTCTATCGGTGGGGGGGGGAGGGGAGCGTTCGCAGGAAGGAAATCTGTGGAACCACCCTGGCCCGAGGAGATCCCTCAGAGGCCCAAACAACCGAAGACACATTGAGAAGGTTGAGGAGTGAAAGTTTACCATGGTTACAGCCACATAGGATGTAATTTGTGATTTGATGAAGGCCGTTACTGTGGCAGAAACCTGATTGGAGGGATTCAAACATGGAGTTGCGGGAAAGATGGGCACAGATTTGGGAGGCAACAACACATTCAAGGACTTTGAAGAGGAAAGGGAGGTTGATGATGGGGCGGTAGTTTGCAAGGACAGAGGGGTCAAGGGTGGGCTTTTGAGGAGAGGGGTGATGACGGCAGATTTGAAGAGGAGGAGGAGGACAGTACCTGAGGAGAGGGAACCGCTAACAATATCAGTTAACATGGGGGTCAGGAAGGGAAGTTGTTGGTCAGTAGTTTGGTGGGAATAGGGTCGAGGGAGCAGGAGGTGGGTCTCATCGACAAGGTGAGCTCAGAGAGGGCATGAGGGAAGATAGGAGAGAAGGGTATGAGTTCATGGCTAGAGCATGGGGGATCCTTAGGGGAAGTTTGGCCAGGTGGGCTAGGGAAAAGGAGGGAAGCGGCAGCTGAACGGATAGTCTCAATTTTAGTGACAAAGAAGTCCATGAGCTCCTCATACTTGTTGTTGGAGGCGAGGGTGGAGGAGGCAGGGGAGAGGGGTTTAAGAAGACAGTTTGTAGTGGAGAGTAGGACCCAATATGTGGTACACCCAGATCTGGCGATGAATTTGCTATCGGCTTAAACATTCAAGTCTGCGTCCCTTGGACTTAAGGGAGTGGAGATGAAGGGCATAGAGGAAGGAATTTTCTGGAGAAGCCGGGAAACTCTACCGATACACGCTTCATGTAGGAGGGTGGGTGGGCCATGTCATTTCCAACTCCCAGACTTCTTGGGCCGTATATTCCGATACCTACGAGTGTGTACGGGCTGTGTACACACCCGTAGGGACATTGAAAATGCGGTTTCAGGCATGCGAAGTGCATGCGCTGAAAACCGGTATTTCTGATCTGTCAAGAATGCTCTTAATAGATCGGACGCCTGCCCTGGAGAAGGGCCTCTGCGGGGGGAGAGTTCCGCTTTCTGGAGAGCTCTGCCCGCAGAAAACCCTTAGAGGACTTAAGAGGCGGCGGCGACCAGGTAGGCCCACAGAGGCGGCGGACCTGGGTGGAGCGGCTGCGGCGAGGCGGAGGACTTAAGAGGCGGCGGCGACCAGGTAGGCCCACAGAGGCTTTTAAAGTGCGGGACGCAGTGGTTGCTGGGTAAGTGATTAATTTTTACCTGTATATAAGTTGGGCGGTTCCTAAACCCGAGACACTACACTTGTAGTGTCCCCCACCCTTCCTCCTCCTCTAACCTAAAGGAGGTGAGTGACTATCAGGTAAGCTCTTTTTTGTTCTAGTTTAATCTGCAAGTTACCTGGAGGGGATGGCAGGGGAGGCAGTGAAATGTTCCTCCTGCAGAATGTTTGAGGTGAGGAACGCCGTAGGTGTCCCTGCTGATTACACCTGTGGGAAGTGCACCCATCTCCAGCTCCTCGAAAACCGTGTTAGGGAACTGGAGCTGGAGCTGGATGAACTTCGGATCATTCGGGAGGCAGAGGAGGTCATAGATAGAAGCTTCAGGGATGTAATTACTCCAAAGCATGAAGATAGATGGGTGACGGTGAGAGGGGCTAGGAGGAAGCAGTCAGTGCAGGGATCCTCTGTGGTCGTTCCCCTCAGTAACAGGTATACCACTTTGAATACTGTTGAGGGGGACGACTTACCAGTGGTAAGCCACGGTGACCGGATCTCCGGCGCTGGGTCGGTCCCTGTGGCTCAGAAGGGAAGGGGGGAGAGCAGGAGAGCAATAGTTATTGGGGACTCAATAGTCAGAGGGACAGATAGGAGGTTCTGTGGCAGTAAAAGAGACTCACGGATGGTATGTTGCCTCCCAGGTGCCAGGGTCCGTGACGTCTCGGACCGTGTTTTCAGAATCCTCAAAGGGGAAGGGGAACAATCACAAGTCGTGGTACACATCGGTACCAACGACATAGGTAGGAGAAGGGACGGGGATTTAAAACAGGAATTTAGGGAGCTAGGTTGGAAGCTGAGAGCCAGTACAAACCATGTTGTAATTTCTGGTTTGTTGCCGGTGCCACGTGCTAGCGAGTTGAGGAACAGGGAGAGAGTGCAGATAAACACGTGGCTGCAGGGATGGTGTAGGGGGGAGGGTTTCAGTTATGTGGATAATTGGAGCACATTCTGGGGAAGGTGGGACCTGTACAAACAGGACGGTTTGCACCTGAACCAGAGGGGCACCAATATCCTGGGAGGGAAATTTGCTACGGCTCTTCGGGGGGGTTTAAACTAATTTGTCAGGGGGATGGGAAAAAGGGCTGTAGTCCACGAGCCAGTGGTGAGTGTAGGGAGGTACTGAGGAGGGTATCAAGGTCGCAGGAATGTACCGGCAGACAGGAAGATGGCTTGAAGTGTGTCTACTTCAATGCAAGGAGCATCCGGAATAAGGTAGGAGAACTTGGAGCGTGGATTGGTACTTGGGACTACGATGTGGTGGCCATTACGGAGACATGGTTAGAACAGGGACAGGAATGGTTGTTGGAAGTTCCGGGGTATAGATGTTTCAGTAAGAGTAGGGAAGTTGGTAAGAAAGGTGGTGGAGTAGCATTGTTAATCAAGGATAGTTTAACAGCGGCAGAAAGGCAGTTCGAGGGGGATCTGCCGTCTGAGGTAATATGGGCTGAAGTTAGAAATAGGAAAGGAGCGGTCACGTTGTTAGGAGTTTTCTACAGGCCCCCAAATAGTAATAAAGATGTGGAGGAAGAAATTGCAAAGCAGATTATGAATAGGTGTGGAGGTCACAGAGTAGTTGTCATGGGTGACTTCAACTTTCCAAATATTGATTGGAACCTTTATAGGTCAAACAGTTCGGATGGGATAGTTTTTGCACAGTGTGTGCAGGAGGGTTTCCTGACACAATAGGTGGATAGGCCGACAAGAGGTGGGGCCACGTTGGATTTGGTACTGGGTAATGAACCGGGCCAAGTGTTTGATTTGTATGTGGGAGAGCACTTTGGAGATAGTGACCACAATTCGGTAACTTTCACTATTGCAATGGAGAGGGATAGGGCCATACGGCAGGGCAGGGTTTATAATTGGGGGAGGGGTAATTATGATGCGATTAGGCAAGAATTAGGGAGTATAAGATGGGAACAGAAACTATCAGGGAAAGGCACAAACGAAAAGTGGAGCTTTTTCATGGAGCAATTACTGCGTGTCCTTGATAGGTATGTCCCTGTCAGGCAGGGAGGAAATGGCCGAGTGAGAGAACCATGGTTCACAAAAGAGGTTGAATGTCTAGTCAAGAGGAAAAAGGAAGCATATGTAAGGATGAGAAAACAAGGTTCAGTTGGGTCGATTGAGGGGTACAAGGTAGCAAGGAATGAGCTAAAAAAAGAGCTTAGGAGAGCTAGGAGGGGGCATGAGAAGTCCTTGGCGGGTCGGATCAAGAAAAATCCCAAGGCTTTTTACTCTTATGTGAGAAATAAAAGAATGACCAGGGTGAGGGTAGGGCCGGTCAAGGACAGTAGTGGGAACTTGTGCATGGAGTCAGAAGAGATAGGAGAGGTGATGAATGAATACTTTTCGTCAGTGTTCACCGAGGAGAGGGGCCATGTTCTTGAGGATGAGAGTGTGATAAAGGTGGATAGGCTGGAGGTGGTAGATGTTCTGAGGGAAGATGTTTTAGCAATTTTGAAGAACCTGAGGGTCGATAAGTCCCCTGGGCCAGATGGGATATATCCTAGGATTCTTTGGGAGGCAAGGGAGGAGATTGCAGAGCCTCTGGCTTTGATCTTTGGGTCCTCACTGTCCACGGGGATGGTGCCAGAGGACTGGAGAGTGGCGAATGTTGTTCCTCTCTTCAAGAAAGGAAATAGGAATGACCCTGGTAATTATAGGCCGGTTAGTCTTACTTCGGTGGTTGGTAAGATAATGGAAAAGGTCCTGAGGGATAGGATTTATGACCATTTGGAAAGGGGCAACTTAATCAGGGATAGTCAACACGGATTCGTGAAGGGTAAGTCTTGCCTAACAAATTTGATTGAATTCTTTGAGGAGGTAACTAAGTGTGTAGATGAAGGTAGAGCAGTTGATGTCGTATACATGGATTTTAGTAAGGCGTTTGATAAGGTTCCCCATGGTCGTCTCATGAAGAAAGTAAGGAGTTGTGGGATAGAGGGAAATTTGGCCGATTGGATAAGTAACTGGCTAACTCATAGAAGGCAGAGGGTGGTGGTGGATGGAACATTTTCGGACTGGAGACCAGTTACCAGCGGTGTGCCACAGGGGTCGGTGCTGGGTCCTCTGCTGTTTGTGATTTTTATCAATGACTTGGAGGAGGGGACTGAAGGGTGGATCAGTAAATTTGCTGATGACACCAAGATTGGTGGAGTAGTGGATGAGGTGGAGGGCAGTTGTAGGCTGCAAAGAGACATTGATAGGATGCAGAGCTGGGCCGAAAAATGGCAGATGGAATTTAACCCTGATAAGTGCGAGGTGATTCATTTTGGTAGGGCAAATTTGAATAAGGATTACAGGGTCAACGGCAGGGTTCTGAGGAACGTGGAGGAGCAGAGGGATCTGGGGGTTCATATCCACAGATCTCTGAAGGTTGCCACTCAAGTGGATAGAGCAGTAAAGAAGGCCTATGGTGTGTTAGCGTTTATTAACAGAGGGTTTGAGTTTAAGAACCGTGAGGTTATGCTGCAACTGTACAGGACCTTGGTGAGACCACATTTGGAATATTGTGTGCAGTTCTGGTCACCTCACTATAGGAAGGACGTAGAAGCATTGGAAAGAGTGCAAAGGAGATTTACCAGGATGCTGCCTGGTTTGGGGGGGAGGTCTTATGAGGAAAGATTGAGGGAGTTGGGGCTTTTCTCTTTAGAGCGGAGGAGGATGAGAGGCGACTTAATAGAGGTTTATAAGATGATGAGGGGGATAGATAGAGTGGATGTTCAGAGACTATTTCCTCGGGTAGAGGCAGCTGTTACAAGGGGGCATAACTATAAGGTGCATGGGGGGAGATATAGAAGGGATGTCCGAGGTAGATTCTTTACTCAGAGAGTGGTTGAGGTGTGGAATGGACTGCCTGCTGTGATAGTGGAGTCGGACACTTTAGGAACTTTCTAGCGGTTATTGGATAAGCACATGGAGCACACCAGAGTGATAGGGAGTGGGATAGCTTGATCTTGGTCTCGGACAATGCTCGGCACAACATCGAGGGCCGAAGGGCCTGTACTGTGCTGTACTGTTCTATGTTCTATGTTCTAAATCTTACGCCTGGTAAAAGCAGGCGTAAGGCCAGCTTTTACCAGCATAAGAGTTGAAAAAAAAGTTTAAAAAAAAATAAAAATTTTTTCACTCATTTATCATTTAAAAATACTTTTAAAAAAGGTAAGTTTATTTTTAGCCCCGTAAAAAACTTTAATTACTTTTTTCAAAAAATTAATTTTTTTTTAAAATATTTAATTTATTGTAATTTCAATTCATTTTAAAAATGTGCTTAAAAAAAAAAATTATTTAATGTTTTACTGTCTTTTTGGGGTGATCTCCATTCATATATTTGACAGGTCTATCTGTCAAGTGTATGAAGGGAGATTCCTTTCTCCTATTGGCTCCCCATGGCCCACATGATCCCAGGAACGCTTGCGAACTACCTGCGCCCCTGGGATACGTGGTCCCTGCGCATGTTGAGTTGGAGAGGCCCAGGAGCGGAAGTATACGCACCTCAGGAAAGTTCGTAGATTTTTTCCAGATCGGAGGCCTCCGCACGCAGGAAGCCTCCGATCGGAAAATATGGGCCCTTATCTCCACGACCATCCGTCTCTGACTGGAATTTGAAGGCTCAGTACAATGAGTCCGAATCCCTGTGGAGCCAGGAGCCAGACCACATTCTTCCCACCACCGACATAAAGGTGACTTTGTACCCTCTCTAGCCCCAGCCATTGTCTTTGGGCTAGGGAGAGATCAGCCAAAGGTCACAGCCCTGATCACTATCCGTTGGCTACCGCAGGGATGTGTGTGCAGCCATTGGATGAGAGCCAGAGCAGGCTCAGCTACGATGCCCCCCTCGGTCAAATAACATGTGAGCATTCACTATCTTGCCTCAAGCATGGAGAATGGCCATCTAGAGAAAGGGTTGGTGGAAATTGGCATTTGTGGAACCATATCCCACACGCGATATCACCCTCATGAGAAGGTTGGGTTGAAAAAAATGATATATTCTTTATATATTTTTGCCATCAATTTGCTCAATCACTCCCCCACCTCCACCTTTGATGCTCTTGTCCCCCAACAAAACCTCTACTCTCTCCCAACCAGGTTCAACCTGGTCCCATCTTTGCACTTTCATGGCCACTGAGGTCAATGGAACTAAAATTCCGGGGCGATGAAAAATGGGCAGCCGATTTGCTATCACCCGTTGCACAAACTCAAAATCACCCCGCATGGGTCGGTGGCCTGTAGAAAATAAAGCTCTTGTAACATACCCAACATAACCCTCGTGTAGTCATGTGTCGGACACCAACCCGTGGTTTATTTTCCATAAACCGCTAACCCACGGAGTGTTTATACTCAGTTCACCGCACACTGGGAACCCACAATGACTGAAAATTAAGCAGTGTGGCAGAGAAATACTTAAATATGATTAATAGCCTTTAATTAAAAAGCACACAACAAGCTCAGAGTCTACCAAGAAACATAACTGTTGAGTGATCTTTCTTCTAATGAATGTAAACTCTGTGACTCGCATGAGATTGAATAGTTTCACTAAACTTTAAATTATGTTAACACTGACTAGACTGATCCCTTCCATCTCAGCTCCCAACGTGACACCTTCCATCTTCTTCCATCTTCCATGCTCGCAATGTTGAAATCAAGGCTCATCGCACAGTCTCCTTTTAGGCCACAATTTTAACTCCGGGTGGATTTTGGGAGGCGCTCCAGAAATGAGGCCTGGACCATTTGAACTCCCGGGCCTCATTTCAATTCTGCTGGCCAGCTTCCCGCCCGTTCTGAGGGCGATGGGAAGCGACAGAAAATCGTGCAGCCCGGAGGCTGCCAACCGACACAACATAGGTGGTGGGATCGCGCTTTGGGGCTGTCTCGGTTGCAGAGAAAAGGGGTGTCTGGGGCACGGTAGGCCTAAGCTTTCCTTCTGGCATCTGGAGGAGCCTGGCCCCACAAAGGAAAGAGAAAAACATAATGGCCCAGAAATTGATCTCGCTCTGTTCCCGCGGGGGTAAGGAGCAGGCGCGATCTCTCACTCCGCGTTGGCTTTTTCAGATCCAGCTCGCACGAACTTGATGTTCTAGACATCAGCTGGGCAGTGCTTGCGTATCCCACCGGCGTAGTGAATTCGTACGAGCTGTGGGATCACGTGACTCAGTTAGAGCCAATGGCAGCACACCATCTTCCATTCATAAGTTTCACATACGTGCTGTGAAAGCTATGAATCTTACACCCCCCCAAAATAACAGCTAAACCTCAATTAAATTTAAAAAAAAACCCATCACATTAATAAAATAAGTATAGTTAAATAAATTAACCATTTTAAATAAAAAATTAAATTTTTGAAAAAATTTAAAATCTTTTAAAAAGTTATAAAAATAAACTTACCTGTCTTTAAAGTCTCTAAAAAAGATATACCTGTTAAAAAAAATTCAAAATAATACTTAATTCACTACTTACCTTGTTAAAAGTGGGTCTTACTCCTCCTTTTTTCATTTCTAAAATCTTCCGTCCTTACCTGCGCGTCCAAAGCACTAAGTGCACCGCGTGCGCGCAGCCTGTAGCGCGCACGCGGTGCACCGAGGAACCACCCCCTTTTCCAAAAACCAAGTGCCGGTTTTCAGCGCATGCGCAGTGCATGCAGAAAACCGGCAATTGGAGAGAGAATACGCGAGAGTACGCACTGCGTACTCTCGCGTAGCGGCATCAATTTTTGGCCCAATAAAAACAGAAACTGCTGGAGATACTCAGCAGGCCAGGCCGCATCTGTGAAGAGAGAAACAGAGTTAACGTTTCAGGTCGATGACCTTTCGTCAGAACTGGAAAAAAGCAGGAAATGGAACAGATTTTTAAGCAAGTGTAGGGGCTGGGAAAGGGGGGAGGGGATGAAAGAACAAAAGGGAAGGTCTGTGATAGGATAGAAGGCAGGAGAGGTTAAGAGACATGAAGAGATATTCAAGGCAAAAGGAGATGGTAATGGGACAGGTTAAGAAACAAATGATGGCTCGAGATGAAGTGTAAATTGTGCTGGCAGAATGAAAGACAGCTGCCATGTGGGAGAGAAGAAAAAGAGACACAGACAAAAAGCGTGGATAAAAAATATATATATGATAGGGGCCGAGGTTACGATCTGAAAAACGTACCCATTTCCAGCCTGTTCTCCCTCCCAGGAGGTCCTGACTGGTCTTCACCTGGCGGGAGAGCCACAGCAGCTTGCCCGCTTAGGCCTGAGTGAAAATTGCGGTCAGGTATCAATGACATCATCAGGAGTTGACAGTAAAGAAGGACCCCAGCAGGTTTGAACAGGTGTCCTTGCTGCCTGATAAGGAGAGCAGATTAAAATCATGGACGGCAAAATCATGGCTGCTTTCCACCGGGTAAGTGACCTGGGCGATTTTAACTGCCCACCTGTCTGTAATCCGCCAGGTGGGTAGGCTTAAAACCGTCCCCTAACTCGTTCTTTCCCAGGGCTTTAAGATTGTGAAGTTATACTGTGCAGCATACAAACTCTTCATGTGACTGCAAGCAATTCCTTTGTCCATTAAAGGCGTACAATGTTGCGAAGAATAGTGGAAGGCCAGAGGATTGGGAAATTTTTAAAAACCAGCAAAGGACGACTAAAAAAATGATAAAGAGAGAGAAGATAGTTTATGAGAGTAAGCTAGCAAGAAATATAAAAACAGACAGTAAGAGCTTCTACATGTATATAAAAAGGAAGAGAGTAGCTAAAGTAAACATTGATCCCCTAGAGGATGAGTCTGGGAAATTAATAATGGGAAGCAGGGAAATGGCGGAGACTTTGAACAAATATTTTGTATCGGTCTTCACGGTAGAAGACACTAAAAGCATCCCAGTAATGGATAATCAAGGGGCTATGGGGGGGGGGGGGGGGGGGGGGGGGGGGGGGGGGCGGGAACTTAAAACAATCACTATCACTAGATAAAAAGTACTAGGCAAACTAATGGGACTAAAGGTGGACAAGTCCCCTGGACCCGATGGCCTGCAACCTAGGGTCTGTAATGTAGCCAAATTTGCTGATGATACAAAGATAGGTGGGAAAGGAAATTGTGTGGAGGATGCAAAGGATCTCCAAAGGGATATAGACAGGCTAAATAAGCGGGCAAAAATCTGGCAGATGGAGTATTATGTGGGAAAATGCGAGGTTATCCACTTTGGCAGGAAAAATAAAAAAACAAATTATTATTTAAATAGGGAGAGATTACAAAATGCTGAGGTACAGAGGGATCTGGGGGTCCTTGTACATGAATTACAAAAAGTTAGCATGCAGGTACAGCAAGTAATTAGGAAGGCAAATGGAATGTTGGCCTTTATTGCAAAGGGAATGGAGTATAAAAGTAGGGAAGTCCTGTTACAACTGTACAGGGCGCTGGTGAGACCACACTTGGAGTACTGTGTACAGTTTTGGTCTCCTTATTTAAGGAGGGATATACTTGCATTGCAGGCAGTTCAGAGAAGGTTCACAAGGTTGATTCCGGAGATGAAGGGTTTGTCATATGAAGAAAGGTTGGGCCTATACGCATTGGAGTTTAGAAGAATGAGAGGGGATCTTATTGAAACATATAAGATTCTGAAGGGGCTTCACAGGGTAGATGCAGAGAGGATGTTTCCCCTCGTGGGGGAATCTAGAACTAGGGGGCATAATTTCAGAATAAGGGGGGCACCCATTTAAAACGGAAATTAGGAGGAATTTCTTCTCTCAGAGGGTCGTGAATCTTTGGAGTTCTCTTCCCCAGAGAGCTGTGGAGGCTGGGTCATTGAATATATTTAAGGTGGAGATAGACAGATTTATGAATGGTAAGGGAGTCAAGGGTTATGGGGAGCGGGCAGGGAAGTGGAGTTGAGGCCAAGATCAGATCAGCCATGATCTTATTGAATGGCGGGGCAGGCTCCAGGGGCCAAATGACCTACTCCTGCTCCTACATCTTATTATGTTGTTCTTATTATTTTAACAGAGGGGCTAACTCATTTTGAAATAAATGGCACCTACCTTCTATTTAGCATTGCCAACTCTGGTGGAATAAATTCGTAGAGGTTTCATCACATGACTGCCTGCCTCCAACTGCCCCACCCCCATGGTTCCACCATTGGTCGCCCAAAACATCAATCTTCGCGGGACCCCGCCTACCCACGGCAATAGAAAAGCGAAAAGACTCTTCGTCACCCAATTGGATGATTCTTGACTGTCAGTCAAACAACCTCTTTTCCCATCTCCAATAATATTACGACTAACAAACAGAAGTGTGCAAAGAAATAAGCACACAATTTTCTGTTAAGGTCCGTATGATTTTTCTTCAGGGTTGCTCGCAGCAGTGTGCTGGAGATCAATCTTCAATTCCTGGAGACTCCAGGCCAATCCTGGAGGATTGGCAAACTTACTTCTAAAAAGAAAAAAAACTTGCATTTATATAGCTCCTTTCACGACCTCAGGGCATCTCAAAGTGCTTTACAGCAAATAAAGTACTTTTTGAAGTGGAGTCACTGTTGTAATGTAAGAAACGCGGCAGCCAATGTGCGCACTGCAAGCTCCCACAAACAGCAATGTGATAATGACCCGATAATCTGTTTTTTAGTGATGTTGATCGAGGGATAAATATTGGCCAGGACACCGGGCATAACTCCCCTGCTCTTCTTCGAAATAGTGCCATGGGATCTTTTCCGTCCACCCGAGAGAGCAGACGGGGCCTCGGTTTAACGTCTCATCCGAAAGACGCCACCTCCGACAGTGCAGCACTCCCTCAGCACTGCACTGGGAGTGACAGCTTAGATTTTTATGCTCAAGTCCCTGGAGTGGGACTTGAACCCAAGAACCTTCTGACTCAGAGGGGAGAGTTCTACCCACTGAGTCACTTTTCTATTCCATTCTAGATCCCACTTGCCCATCACCACAGCCTTTGCCGATCTCCACTATCTTCCCGTTCCTGTACATTGCATTCGACGTCCTTGAAGGCCATTTGTGCGTTAAATGTAAAACGGGGTGACAGTGAATTGGCAGCCGGTTTTACATCTCTCCCGATGTTTACTTCCATTGAGATATAAATACGCTCATGCCGGGAGTCCACAACTGGGCCCCGCAGATTTTGGGGGGCCCCATTATTTTAGGCAGGACGCCGATTATATGATTTGAATGGACATCAATTCCTCGACTCACAAATCATCCTGAAAAATCTTTAAGCTCGTCTGTCAGGCCTTCCCGGGAAAGCGAGGATTTTAAATTGAAGAGCGTGTTGCCCTGCTTGCTGTAAACACGACCTCTGACCTCAGGCTGGCCCGGCACTGACACTGCAAATTGATTTATACACACGGATATGTTGTGTTACACAACACGGAGTCTTTCCTTTCGGTCTGTGGGCACCATGTATTTGTTTAACCACAACAGAGACGATCAGCGGCTTGGCTTCCGACTGTACATTATAGGGGTGAATATTAACATCAGGTGCTGAGAGCGGGGGAGAGCTCCCCATGAGCAGCACTCCCAGTTGAGGGTGCCGGTTTGTGGAATCACCCCGAACAAGCTGTGGATTATCTAAAACAAGGCTTTAGCCAGTTATGGGGTGAAGTGGTTTATTGTGTGATGCTTGTATGAAGTTCCTTTTGCCCAAATTTTATTTGGCACTCGGCAATTCATATCCCCTGCAATTTTTAAAAATCATGCTTGGGATCAGCCACAAATTTAGTGAATGGCGGAGCAGGCTCGAGCGGCCCTATGGCCTGTTCCTGCTCCTGCTCCTATTTCTTATGCTATTGCCCATCCCTAGTTGCCCTTGAGAAGGTGGTGGTGGGCCTTCTTCTTGAACCGCTGCAGCCCGTGTGGCTCCCGTAATACTGTTAGTCAGGGAGTTCCAGGATTTTGATCCAGCGACGATGAAGGAACACCGATACATTTCCAAGTCATAGAAGCATAGAAACACTCACAGCCCAGAAGGAGGCCATTCGGCCCGTCGTGCCTGTGCCGGCTCTTTGAAAGAGCAGTCGTGCTCAGTCCCACACCCCCGCATTTTGTCCGTAACCCTGTAAGTTCCTCATCGTCAACTCCCTGTCCAACTCGGTTTTAAAATTATTTATGGAATCAGCTTCCACCACCTTTTCAGATAGAGCGTTCCAGATCCCCACAACTCTATGTCAGGATGGTGTGTGACTTGGAGGGGAACTTGGAGGTGGTGGTGTTCCCATGCGCCTGCTGCCCTTGTCCTTCTAGACGATGGAGGTTGTGGGTTTGGGAGATTAATTTTGCCGAAACCAGTTCCAGCTACACTTTCCTGTGCAATTTTCTCAAATGCCGCCTACTCCCACCATTTTCTCAGGTACTGCTTTATTCTGCGTGCCGCTTCTAATCAAGGGCAGCGCTTTCTTGCTCCCGCTGGTCCTCCTCAACCAAGTAGGGGAGCATGACTCTAACGGCCGTTAGAAAGTTCTCTAACTGCCTGCTTCACCTGTGCAGGGGTTCTCTTGTCAGTACCGACAAGGAGAATGCAGCCTCCGAGATTTAGCAGCGCATCTCACTTGGGGGTGGAGAGCCTTGGGATATGAGCGGGTCTCCGCACTGCCAGCAGAAAGGGCGGCACACAGGGAGCAATGCCATGCTACCCAAAAGCTACTTCCACTGAAAAGCAATTGGCAAACACGCAATACTATATATTATGGGTACGGTAGAATAGTGGTTATGTAACTGGACTAGTAATCCAGAGGCCTGGAGTAATGGTCTGGAGACATGAGTTAATAGTCCCACCTTATGAATATAAGAAATAGGAGCAGGTGTCGGCCATTTGACCCTTCAAGCCTGCTCCGCCATTCAATAAGATCATGGCTGATCTTCTACCTCATCTCCACTTTCCTGCACTATCCCCATATCCCTTGATTCCCTTAATATTCAACATTCTATCGATTTCTGTTTTGAATATACTCAACAACTGAGCCTCCACAGCCATCTGGGGTAGAGAATTCCAAACATTCACCACCCTCTGAGTGAAGAAATTTCTCCGCATCTCAGTCCTAAATGGCCAACCCCTTATTCTGAGACTGTGACCCCTGGTTCTCAACTCCCCAGCCAGGGGAAACATCTTCCCTGCATCTACCCTATCAAGCCCTGTAAGAATTTTGTATGTTTTAATGAGATCGCCTCTCATTCTTCTAAAATCTAGAGAATACAAGCTGAGTCTACTCAATCTCTCCTCATATGGCAATCTCCCCATCCCAGGAATCAGTCTGGTGAACCTTCGTTGCACTAGGACAAAGGAGCTGAATTCCAGAGGTGAGGTGAGAGTGACTGCTCTAGAAATCAAGGCAGCATTTGTATGGCATCAAGGAGCCCTAGTAAAACTGAAGTCAATGGGAATCGGAGGGAAAACTCTCCATTGGCTGGAGTCATACCTAGCACAAAGGAAGATGGTTGTGGGGGTTGGAGGTCAATCATCACAGCCCCAGGACATCGCTGCAGGAGTTCCTCAGGGCAGTGTCCTAGGCCCAACCATCTTCAGCTGCTTCATCAATGACCTTCCCTCCAACATAAGGTCAGAAATGGGGATGTTCGCTGATGACTGCACAGTGTTCAGCGCCATTCACAACTCCTCAGATAATGAAGCAGTCTATGCCCGCATGCAACAAGACCTGGACTACGTTCAGGCTTGGGCTGATAAGTGGCAGGTAACATCCGCGCCACACAATGACTATCTCCAACAAGCGAGAGTCTAACCACCGCCCCTTGACATTCAGCGGCATTACCGTCACCGAATCGCCCACCAACAACAAACTTAACTGGACCAGCCACATAAATACTGTGGCAACAAGAGCAGGTCAGAGGCTAGGTATTCTGTGGCGAGTATCTCATCTTCTGACTCCCCAAAGCCTTTCCACCATCTACAAGGCACAAGTAAGGAGTGTGATGGAATACTCGCCACTTGCCTGGATGAGTGCAGCTCCAACAACACTCAAGAAGCTCGGCACCATCCAGGACAAAGCAGCCCGCTTGATTGGCACCTCATCCACCACCTTAAACATTCACTCCCTCCACCACCGACATACTGTGGCTGCAGTGAGTACCATCTACAAGATGCACTGCAGCAACTCGTCAAGGCTTCTTCGGCAGCACCTCCCAAACCCGCGACCTCTTCCACCTAGAAGGACAAGGGCAGCAGGTGCATGGGAACACCACCACCTCCAAGTTCTCCTCCAAGTCACACACCATCCTGACTTGGAAGTATATCGCCGATCCTTCATTGTCGCTGGGTTAAAATCCTGGAACTCCCTCCCTAACAGCACTGTGGGAGTACCTTTAGCATACGGACTGCAGTGGTTCAAGAAGGCGGCTCACCACCACCTTCTCAAGGGCAATTAGGGATGGGCAATAAATGCGATGCCCACACCCCATGAACGAATATTTAAAAAAACTCTCTCTATGGCAAGTATATCCTTCCTTAGGTAAGGAGACCAAAATTGTACACAATACTCCAGGTGTGGTCTCACCAGGGCCCTATATAATTGCAGTAAGACGTCTTTACTCTTATACTCAAATCCTCTTGTAATAAAGACCAACATACCATTTGCTTTCCTAATTGCTTGCTGTACCTGCATGTTAACTTTCAGTGATTCGTGTACAAGGACACCCAGGTCCCTCTGAACACCAACATTTCCCAATCTCTCACCATTTAAAAAATACGCTGCTTTTCTATTTTTCCTACCAAAGTGGATAACTTCACATTTCTCCACATAATATTCCATTTGCCAAGTTCTTACCCACCCACTTAACCTGTCTATATCCCCTTGAAGCCTCCTTGCATCCTCCTCACAACTTACATTCCCACCCAGCTTTGTATCATCAGCAAACTTGGATATATTACATTTGGTCCCCTCATCCAAATCATTGATATAGGTTGTGAATAGCTGATGCCCAAGCACTGATCCTTGCGGTACCCCACTAGTTACAGCCTGCCAACCTGAAAATGACCCGTTTATTCCTACTCTCTGTTTCCTGTCGGTTAACCAATCCTCAATCCATGCTAGTATATTACCCCCAATCCCATGAGCCCTAATTTTGTTTAATAACCTTGGGCTGGATTTCACCAGCCCTGAGGAGGCGGGTCTGGAGGCGGGACTGCTGGGAAAATCTCAAAAAATGGGAGCGGATCCCAAACCCGCTCCCAACCCGCCTCCAACCAATCTTCCCAGGAGTCGGGTCCCCGATTTGCGCAGGGACCCGACTCCTAGTGGTGGGAAGAGGATTATAGCCACTTACCTGCCTGTTAACAGGTAGTTAACAGGCAGTTAAGAGGCTTTTTCCAATTTTTCGACTGCTGCTGCGGGCTTCCTGACGTCAGGAAACCCCGCCAGGGTAAGTGAGGCGTGATGTGGGTCTATTGTTATGTTGGTGTTTGGATGACAGCTGCAGAAGTGGTGTGAAGGATGCAATGGGACACAGGTTAGTATCAGAGGTAAGGAAATGTTGTGTTTTATCCTAAGGAGGGAGTAATTGGTGAGCCTGGGAACAAGGGCTCACCTTTGGACAGTGATAGTCAGTGTTTGACAGCACCTCAATGCTGTCAAACACTGTCAAATCATCTGTCAAACAAGTGTAGTGCAATATGCCTTTAAGAAAACCGTCAGATGAAGCGTCATCAACTGATGTCATCTGACACTGGCTTTCCCTTAATTGGCCGGCAAGCCAATCAGTGCAAAATAGCGTCCGTTCGTCAGACGTTGCAGGGGGCGGGACTGGAACCCGAAAACCAGCAGCCCCGCCTCGAACTCGGCCTGGAAGGTCAAATTCCACCCCTCGTGTGTGGCACCTTATCGAATGCCTTCTGAAAATCCAAATACACCACATCCATTGGTTCCCCCTTATATATTCTGCTAGTTAAAACCTCAAAAAACTCTAACAGATTCGTCAAACACGATTTCCCGTTCATAAATCCGTGTTGACTCTGCCCAATCCTATTATTATTTTCTAAGTGCCCTGTTACCACATCCTGAACAATAGATTCTAGCATTACCGTACTACCTTGGCAGCTGGGGAATTTAAATTCAATTAAATAAACCTGGAATAAAAAGCTAGTATCAATAATGGTGAACCTGAAACTACCGGATTGTTGTAAAAACCCATCTGGTTCACTAATGTCCCTGAGGGAAGGAAATCTGATGTCATTATCCGGTCTGGCCTATATGTGACTCCAGACCCACAGCAATGTGGTTGACGCTTCACTGCCCTCCAGCAAGCCATTCAGTTGTAATCAAGAAGCAGCTCACCACCAGCTTCCCGAGGGCAATTAGGGATGGGCAATAAATGCTGGCCTTAACGCCGATGTCCACATCTCATGAATCAATAAAAAAATCTAAGCATTTACGTTGCACTGTACTGCCAACAGTACTGCTCTGGAAGTGTTGAATCACACATGCACCCCATCTTAGTTCAAATGTCATTCCTGGGCTTATCTCACCTTTATATAAAGAATGAATCCAGAGAGTTAATGCTTCAGGGCAGTGACTTGTAAACTTCTTTGTGTGATGGACTCTCCTGCAAATACTGACACACTCCCAGTCACCCTGCAAATACTGACACACTCCCAGTCACCCCCTGCAAATACTGACACACTCCCAGTCACCCCCCTGCAAATACTGACACTCCCAGTCACACTGCAAATACTGACACATTCCCAGTCACCCTGCAAATACTGACACACTCCCAGTCACACTGCAAATACTGACACACTCCCAGTCACCCTGCAAATACTGGCACACTCCCAGACACCCCTCCTGCAAATACTGACACACTCCCAGTCACCCTGCAAATACTGACACACTCCCAGTCACCCCCTGCAAATACTGACACACTCCCAGTCACCCCCTGCAAATACTGACACACTCCCAGTCACCCTGCAAATACTGACACACTCCCAGACACCCCTCCTGCAAATACTGACACACTCCCAGTCACCCTGCAAATACTGACACACTCCCAGACACCCCTCCTGCAAATACTGACACACTCCCAGTCACCCTGCAAATACTGACGCACTCCCAGTACCCTGCAATACTGGCACACTCCCCAGACACCCCTCTGCCAAATACTGACACACTCCCAGTCACCCTGCAAATACTGACGCACTCCAGTCACCCCTCCTGCAAATACTGACACACTCCCAGTCACCCTGCAAATACTGACGCACTCCCAGTCACCCTGCAAATACTGGCACACTCCCAGTCACCCCCTGCAAATACTGACACACTCCCAGTCACCCCCCCCCTGCAAATACTGACACACTCCCAGTCACCCTGCAAATACTGACCACCCTCCCAGTCACCCTGCAAATACTGACACACTCCCAGTCACCCTGCAAATATGACACACTCCCAGTCACCCTGCAATACTGACACACTCCCCAGTACCCCCTGCAAATACTGACACACTCCCAGTCACCCCCCTGCAAATACTGACACACTCCCAGTCACCCTGCCAAATTACTGACCACACTCCCAGTCACCCTGGCAAAACTGACACACTCCCAGTCAC
>CM059426.1:17835156-17970156 GCA_030390025.1 Squalus acanthias
CCCCACCCGACCCCACCCCACCCACCCCACCCACCCCACCCCAACAACCCCACCCCACCCCACCCACCCACCGCACCCCACTCACTGAATCACAGAATCACAGAATCACAGAATCCCCACAGTGCAGATAGAGGCCATTTCAGCCCATCTGGCCTGCACCGACACATATCCCACCCTATCCCCGTAACCCCACGTATTTAATCCCCCTAACACGAAGGGGTAAAAATTCAGTTGGTTGCCCCTCCCGTTAGCGCCTTAAGAGGGCGCTAATGGGGCGCAAAGCCGCTAACGCCCGGGCGCAGCGATGTTTGCGCCGCTCGGGAACTTAACTAGAGATTGTGCGGCGGCGCTAAACCTTACCGCTGCGACCACCTGCGCGTGCAGATTGTGACGTCATTCCATGGTGCAACGCCCTTGTGGCGCCCCGGAGCGGAAATTGAGTGGCGCCCCCTGCCTTACCGCCTGGCGCATCCAACGACCGGAAGACTGGAACGCTATCAATCGCTGTGGGGCTGGGGGGGGGGGCTATTTAAAGGGGGCCTCTTCCTGTCTTTTTCTGTGGTGGACATTTTTGCACCACTCGTTCTGAGAGAGAGAGAGAGATTCGGAGAGAGAGAAAGAGAGACTTCTGCATTGACTCAACGCTTTGTGAGGTAGTTTTGCCTACTGATCCTAACTTCGCTAATACTTTAGTTGTTGTCCTTCATTACTTTGCTTGCAAAGAGACTATGGGGGCTGCACTGATTGGGGGCGTCGTCCTGCTCCAGCTGAATCGGAGGACACAGAGACGCAGAGAGAGAGTGGCAATGATGGCCAGACGGAGGAGGGCCAACAGGCGTATGTACAGGAGAGCTTACCCTCCCAGGGTATATCGTGAACAGCTCTCCTACATTCATATGTCTGAGGAGCTGTGTTTGCGAAGGCTGCGATTCAGCAAGGAGGTGGTCACTGAGCTCTGCCACCTGCTGCAGCCAGATCTGCAGCCTCAACTGAGGTCCAGGACGTCTCTGTCGGTGGCAGTGAAGGTCACAGTGGCTCTCAACTTCTATGCTACTGGCTCATTTCAAGCTGCTGCTGGGGACCTCGTCAATATCTCCCAGTTCGCGGTGCATTGCTGCATCCGGCAGGTCACAAATGCCCTCTTTAAAAGGAGACGAGAGTTCATCTCTTTCCCCATGACCCCAGACAAGCAGCGTGACCGCGCTCTGGGCTTTGCGAGGATAGCGGGCTTCCCCATGGTGCAGGGCGCCATTGACTGCACGCATGTGGCTTTGCGTGCTCCACATGAGAATGCCGAGGAATTCTGGAACAGAAAGGGGTTCCATTCCTTGAATGTTCAGTTGGTCTGTGACCACAGACAGCTGATACTCGCTGTCAATGCCCACTATCCTGGCAGCTGCCACGATGCTTTTATCCTGCGCCAGACTACTGTGGCAGAACTTTTCGAGGCACCGCATCAGCCAGTTGGTTGGCTTCTCGGGGACAAGGGGTATGCATTGAGCACCTGGCTGATGACACCGCTCCGTACGCCCAACACCCCTGCTGAGCTGCGGTACAATGAGAGCCATCAAGCTACCAGGAACATAATTGAGTGCACAATCGGCGTGCTGAAGCAACGGTTCCGCTGTCTCGACCATTCTGGAGGAGCCCTGCAGTACTCGCCTGAGCGAGTATCCAACTTCGTAGTTGTGTGCTGCATGTTGCATAACATGGCAATCCTCAGGACCCAGCCAATGCCACCAGGCCTTGGAGCACCACCAGAGGAGGAGGAGGAAGAGGAGGAAGAGGACGAGGAGGATGATCATCAGCAGCACCAAGGCGGGAGGGCGGCCCACAATGGTGAAACTGCAAGGGCCGTCCGTCAACGGTTAATAGCAAGCCGCTTCTCGGGCCCCTGCTGTGGAAATGGCTTCTGCCATTGCTAACAACATCAATGAACCCAGCACGCAACCCCTAAGCCGGTCAAGGCACCAATAATTCCAACCACCAACCATGTATATTTTGAATACAGAAACTTATTTATTTTACAAACTCTGTGTGTGTCAATTCCTCATGACAAACTCATAGAAATAAACACAAAAAAACAGTCAATAACATAACTGGTTCTCACAACCTGGAGATAATGTCCAAAACACTAAACAAAAGTTGGACCATGAACATCGACCTTTAATAAAAAAATGACCAGCATTTTGTCACACCTCCTACTTTTTGCCCTTCGAGGGTAATCTCCTTCCCTTGCGCACTTCCCCCCTTCTAACCCTACTGCTCCTCCGTAATGGGACCTCAGTGGCTGCAGCAAGGCTGGTGGAAGGCTGCTGCTCGTCAGACCCTGACACTGCAGATGCCCCTGAAGGACGGCCTCGACCAGTTCTGGGCCTGGAGGGCCCGGCTGCAGACTGCACCAACTCTGCATGGGCGGCAGCAGTCTGTCCTACAGGCGGTGGCAAGTGCAGTGGAGAAGCGACAGTGTTGGCAGCAGGAATGCTGTCATCGTGAGAGAGGACAGCAACTCCCTGCTCGCCCGACACACTGGCACTCCCACGGGGCAGCACTTCAGCATCCGGAGCAATCTGCTGGAGAACAGATTGCTGGCCTGCTGCGGCGCGGTGACAGCCCCGGGGACATGTGAACGAACCATCGAGGTTGGCAGCAGTCTGTGCTCGCGTGGCCTCAATCTGAGTCTGCATGAGAGCAGTCAGAGATGGGATCACGGCAGCCAGTGACTGAATTGCAGCACTAAGCATTAGTGTGGCATCCGCCTGTGCTACAGCGAAGTGCTCCACACTCCTTGCCAGTGACTCAATGCATTCGGGCACCCTTCCCACTGCACCCATGAGCTCAGTGTGCATGCCCACCGCCTGGGTGTTCATTTCTGCGATCAGCCACTCCTCCTCTGCGTCCATTGCAGTAGGAGTGTCTGGCATACTCTCCCTCTGGGGAGAAGGCCCCCGTTCTTCCCTACCCCCATGGCGTTGCTGCAGCCCGCTGGGTCCTGGAGCTTCACCCTCATCAGACCCTTCCCCCCTGCTCCCCTCCAGGGAAGGCGTGTTCCCAGTGTGGGCATGGGCTTCCTCGGGAGAGGGTGGCACTGATGCTCCGGCTTCCTCTTCCTCCTCGGCTGCAGCTTCACTCCCACTGGCAGCTTCAGGGCCCGTCTCCTCAGCTGGTGAATCACCATCTGAAAGCAGGGAGGTACAAGAGTGGCTTTAGCGTGAGGACAGGGTGGCAGTAAGGGAGGAATAAGTGCAGCGAGTTAGCAAGTTGGATTGAAAGTGTCAAAGGCTGGTGTTGTGAGGGACAAGTGGAAGGACAGAGGACAAAAAGGTGATGACCTTACCATTGCTGTCCAGAACAGGGTCGGCGTCTCCAGTGGCGACGGGACCGATCACCCGGCTTGCCACAATCCTGTGGATGCGCTCCTCAAGATCGCTGAGGGGTTGCAGCTGAGGCCGCCCTCCACCTGTCCGTTGCTGCTGTCTCCGATTATGCGCCAGCTTGGCCTGTAAGAAAAAGGACAGCATCTGAGTAAATATACAGCCATGGTCTTGCCTGATGTGCCTCCCATAGGTGAATAGCCCTTACTGTATACAGCCATGGTCTTGCCTGATGTGCCTCCCATAGGTGAATAGCCCTTACTGTATGCAAAGTGTGGAATGTGTGTGTGTGTTTCATGAAAGGGCCATAGGTGTTGGATGAGTGTTGTGCATTGGGATTTTAAGACCCTCTGGCCATAGAGTGAGGTTGAGATGGAGGGATGGAGAGGTATTGAGAAAAAGCCACTCACCCTGACGACCCGAGTGAGGTCGTTGAACTTTTTGCGGCATTGAGTATGGGTCCTGGGCACCATGCTCCTGGAGGAGACGTTCTGAGCCACCTCCCTCCACACTCTTCTGAACTCGCGTGGCAAAGGCCTCCTGCCACTCTCAGGGAAGTGTATACATCTTCTGCGCTCCACCGCGCCAACCAGAGCATCCAAGGCCCGCTCGGTGAAGCGATGAGCTCGTTCTCTCACCCTCTCCATCCTTGGCAGCAAAATGGATTCACAGGTCTCTCCAGGCCGAGATTCAAGGCTGCAATGAGCAGGGTGTGGCTGGGGAGCAAGTTGGCCCCCCCCGCTTTAAGAAGTGGCCGGCGCCAGTGTGTCTGTGTTCCCTCGCTAACTGGCAGCAGCTGCGCTGCGCTCGCGCGCTGAGTTAGCGCCTCACTCCTTGGCCTTTGCGCCTTAAGACAAGTGTGCAGCGCCTGATTTAGCGCTCCACTCACCTCCCGGGGCGGTAAAAGTGAAGTTTCCAGTCAGTGGCGATAATTAGCGCCAGGCGCTAATATTTGCGTCCAGACGATATTTGCGCCCCAAATGGGGCGCGACCTAATTTTTCCCCCTAAGGGTCAATTTATCATAGCCAAATCAACCTAACCCGCACATCTTTGGACTCACCCCACCCCCACCTCACCCCACCCCATCCCAACCACCCCACACCACCCACCCCAACCACCGCACCCCAACCACCCCACCCCCCCACCACCCCACCCCACCCACCCCACAGCACCCCACCTCATCCCACCCACCCCACCCCGACCCACCCCACCTCACCCCACCCACCGCACCGCAACCACCCCACCCCACACCACCCCACTCCATCCCAACCGCCCCACCCCACTCACACCAACCCCCACCCCACCCCGCCCCACCCCAGCCCACCACCTTCCAAGGTGCAGATGGCAAAGTGGTTCCGTAGGTGTTCAGGGACAGGAGTGAGGCACTGTTTGACACTGACAGGCGGGGGGAGGGGGGGGGGGGGCGGTCCCAAGGAGAGAACCAGTAACACAAGTGGAAGCAGTTGCCAAAGGAGGTAAGTGCCAGATCTGGTACTTGCTGCAGGACCACACAAGGCTGCAAAACATTTAGCGGCCGGGCAAAGTGAGAGAAGCCGGCCAAACCTTCCCAGAATGTACTGTAGTCCACATGTCCACCACCTTCCCCTCCCCCTCACATTCCGTTGAAGTGCACACCACGAGGTAGCACATTGTGCTTTACACCAGAGCCTTCAGTGAAAAGTGTCCCATCCCTCACATTCTTAGCTGCAATCACCTTATTAAAACCTTTACAAGGAATGTAAGGATATATTTTTCATTCCCAGTGATGCGAGTGCACGAGGGGAATGATGCCAGTCACCTGAATTGCACTGATGACCCACGGCCTGGTGTTTTCCGACTGGGCAGTGTCTGGGAGCAGTAGGATTGTGCTGCTCCAGTGCATCAGCCTTCTTAGAACCTTGAAGCATAGAAGCATAGAAGATAGGAGCAGGAGTAGGCGATTCGGCCCCACGAGCCTGCTCCACCATTTAATGAGATCATGGCTGATCATCCAAATTCAGTACCCTGTCCTTGCTTTCTTCCCATATCCCTTCATCCCTTTAGCCTTAAGAAATATATCTATCTCCTTCTTGAATATATTTAATGAATTGGCCTCAACTGCCTTCTGTGGTAGAGAATTCCACAGGTTCACCACTCTCTGGGTGAAGAAATTCCTCCTCATCTCAGTCCTAAATGGTTTACCCCTTATCCTTAGACTGTGACCCCTGGTTCTGGACTCCCCCGCCATCGGGAACATCCTTCCTGCATCTATTCTGTCTAGTCCTGTTAGAATTTTATAAGTTTCAATGAGATCCCCTCTCATTCTTCTAAACTCTAGCGAATATAAGCCTAATCGACCCAATCTCTCTTCATACGTCATTCCTGCCATCCCAGGTATCAGTCTGGTGAATCTTCGCTGCACACCCTCCATGGCAAGAACATCCTTCCTCAGATAAGGTGACCAAAAGTGCACACAATACTCAAGGTGTGGTCTCACCAAGGCCTTGTACAACTGCAGCAAGACATCCTTGCTCCTGTACTCGAATCCTCTCGCTATGAAGGCCAACATACCATTTGCCTTCTTAACCGCCTGCTGCACCTGCATGCTTACCTTCAGTGACTGGTGCACAAGGACACCCAGGTCTCGTTGCACTTCCCCTTTTCCCAATCTATTGCCGTTCAGATAATAATCTGCCTTCCTGTTTTTGCCACCAAAGTGGATAACCTCGCATTTATCCACATTATACTGCATCTGCCATGCATCTGCCCAATCACCCAACCTATCCAAATCATACTGGAGTTTCTCTGCATCCTCCTCACAGCACACACGCCCACCCAGCTTTGTGTCATCTGCAAACTTGGAGATATTACATTTAGTTCCCTTATCTAGATCATTAATATATATTGTGAATAGCTGGGGTCCTAGCACCGATCCCTGCGGTACCCCACTAGTCACTGCCTGCCACTCGGAAAAAGACCCGTTTATTCCAACTCTTTGCTTCCTGCTGCCAACCAGTTCTCTATCCAAATCAGTACCTTACCCCCAATCCCATGTGCTTTAACTTTGCACGCTGATCTCTTATGCGGGACCTTATCGAAAGCCTTCTGAAAGTCCAAATACACCACATCCACTGGTTCTCCCTTATCTATTCTATCAGTTACATCCTCAAAAAATTCCAGTAGATTAGTCAGGCATGATTTACCTTTTGTAAATCCATGTTGATTTTGTCCGATCCCGTCACTGTTTTCCAAGTGCTCTGCTATTACATCTTTTATAATGGACTCTAGCATTTTGCCCACTACTGATGTCAGGCTTACCGGTCTATAATTCCCTGTTTTCTCTCTACCACCTTTTTTAAATAGTGGGGTTACATTAGCTACCCTCCAATCCATGGGAACTGTTCCAGAGTCTATAGAATTTTGAAAGATGACCAGCTATGCATCTACTATTTCTAGGGCCACTTCCTTAAGTACCCTAGGATGTAGATTATCAGGCCCTGGGGATTCATCGGCCTTCAATCCCATCAATTTCCCTAACACCATTTCCCAACAAATACTGATTTCATTCAATTCCTCCCTCTCATTGGACTCTATGTTCCCCGACATCTCTGGGATGTTATTTGTGTCCTCCTTTGTGAAGACAGAACCAAAGTATGTATATAATTGGTCTGCCATTTCTTTGTTCCCCATTATAAATTCCCCTGATTCTGACTGCAAGGGACCTACGCTTGACTTCACCAATCTTTTTCTCTTCACAGATCTATAGAAGCTTTTACAGTCAGTTTTTATGTTCCCTGTAAGCTTACTCTCATATTCTATTTTCCGCCTCTTAATTAATCCCTTTGTCCTCCTTTGCTGAATCCTAAACTGCTCCCAATCCTCAGGTTTGCTGCTTTTTCTGGTCAATTTATATGTACTCTCCTTGGATCTTATGCTATCCCTAATTTCCCTTGTTAGCCACGGTTGAGTCACCTTTTTTGTTTTATTTTTATGCCAAACAGGGATGAACAAATTCTGTAGTTCATCCATGCAAACTTTAAATGTTTGCCATTGCCTATCCACCGTCAACCCTTTAAGTAACGCCCCCCCCATCCATCCTAGCCAACTCGCTCCTCATACCATCGTAGTTTCCTTTATTTAAACTCAGGACCTAGTCTCTGAGTCAACTACTACTTCACTCTCCATCTTAATGCAGAATTCTATCATATCATTGAAATTTTATGCATTCAGAGTGTGGGCTTCCCTGTGCCATAGTTTATTCAGCGCCTCCTTTCTATCTATTTTCCTCCTATCCAACATCTCTACTTCCCCCTCTCACCGCCACCCCCCCCCCCCCCCACCTCCTACTGCAACATTAACTCTTCTTTTGTGAAGGTAGGTGCAAACAGGTGCAAAGTGATTCAGTACCTCAGCCACGTCCTCTGCCTGCACAAGCTGATTTCCCTTTTTGTCCCTAATTGCAGGTTTTTAACTCTTATTCTGTCACACAGGTGGAGCGCAATGAAATACAGGAGTACACGGGGTGGAGTGGCCGGCGTGAGCTTTGAGCAGGTCCTCTTCTCTGGCTATGCCCCAGATAGTGGCCTTTTCATGCCTGAAGAAATTCCGAGCCTTGACTTGGCCACACTACAGACATGGAGCGCTTACAGTTACCCAAAGCTG
Source organism: Squalus acanthias (assembly GCA_030390025.1). Lineage (NCBI taxonomy): Eukaryota > Metazoa > Chordata > Chondrichthyes > Squaliformes > Squalidae > Squalus > Squalus acanthias. The sequence goes on from CM059426.1 coordinate 17,843,173, forward strand.
GTAGAGGAGATTTGCTCACTGTTCATTTCCAAAGAAGACTTGCCAAGCGAAGATTTAAGTGGTAAGCTTTTCTTTGTCTTATTTTTCCAATTTTCTCCCCTCCTCTCCTGCAGTCACTGACTCGAGCTAGGGCACGGTTTCGTCGCTGCCAGGGACTGTCGAAGTTTACATACCGAGTAGAACACATAAAATCGTGTCAAAGAAGGCTTTTTAATAAAGTTTACTTGTTACAAGGGAAGGTTCTGACACAGTCAAGTTGCTATGTCAGAATGCTTCGAATCCTACAAGATTTGAACATACTTTATACAAAAAAAGAACACAGAACAGGCCATTTGACATAACATTAAACATCCTGAGTAATGAAGCACAAACTTGTGAGTTATTGCATAGGTTTTCGTTATAATAACGAGCAGAAATTCCTTAAAGATCAGATAACCCGATCTTCCTTATGAGACCCCTTTGTTCAATGTTCACTCTCCAATCCGTGGGCCGATGGCTCACCCCATCTCATCCTGAGCTGGTCAGAACTAATTGATGCTTTATTTTGCTAAGCTTTTCTTAGATAAGGAATTCCGAGTTGTCTCTATTCTTGTAGCTAATTAGAATGATTTACTCATGGTGACTCCTACTGTCAGCCATTTTGAATTTCCTTTTTAAATTACTTTCTTTAGAGAGGCCATTTTATTTGTGTCTTAAAAGTAAACTGCACTTCCACAGGACTCTGAAGCATCTTGCCCATGTGCCCATTCTACATGTGTCAGACTGGAGCGAGGTGGTAGAATCATAGAATGGCACAGCACAGAAGGAGGCCATTCGGCCCATCGAGTCTGCACCGGCTCTTTCGAAGAACAATCCAGTTAGTCCCACTCACCCGCTCTTTCCCCCTATCCCTGCAATTTTTTCTCCTTCAAGTATTTAAGGTTTTGGGCAAGAGATACAGGGGGGATGTAAGGAAAATCTTTTTTACGCAGCGAGTGGTGAAGACCTGGAATTTGCTGCCAACGGAAGTGGTGGAAGCGGAGACACTCAGTGTTTTCAAGGGGAGACTGGATAGGCACTTGAGGGAAATAAACTTGCAGGGCTCCGGGGATAGAGCGGGGGGAATAGAACTGACTGGATCGCTCTACAGAGAGCCGACACGGACTCGATGGGCCAAATGGCCTCCTTCTATGCCGTTATGACTCTTAGGGCTGGATTTTACCAACCCTGAGGAGGCGGGTCTGGAGGCGGGACTGCTGGGAAAATCCCCAAAATGGGAGCAGGTCCCAAACCCGCTCCCAACCCACCTCCAACCAATCTTCCCGGGAGTCGGGTCCCCGATTTGTGCAAGGTCCAGACTCCTAGAGGCGGCAAGAGGATTAAAGCTACTTAACTGCCTGCTAACAGGTAGTTAACAGGCAGTTAAGAGGCATTTTCCCATTTTGAGTCTTCTGATGCGGGTTTCCCGATGTCGGGGAACCCCGCCAGGGTAAGTGAGGCGTGATGTGGGTCTACTGTAATTTTTGTGCATATATGACAGCTGCAGAAGTGGTTTAAAGGATTCAATGGGACTCTGGTAAGTATCAGAGGTAAGGAAAAGTTATGAAAGTAATTTTTATTGTGTTTAGATGTTTCTGCAGGTGAGAAGCTGTGAAGTGTTTGTGTAGGTTCATCTCATCGGGAGAAGTGACAGATGGCTTCTGCAATCTCAGCTGCAGCTGCCATCTGTTTTATCCTAAGGAGAGAGTAATTGGAGAGCCTTGGTGAAAGGGCTCACCTTTGGACAGTGATTGTCAGTGTTTGACAGCACCTCAATGCTGTCAAACACTGTCAAATCATCTGTCAAACAAGTGTGGTGCATATACCTTTAAGAAAACCGGCAGATGAAGCCTCATCAACTGACGTCATCTGACACCGACTTTCCCTTAATTGGCCAGCAAGCCCGCAGGGCGGGCTTAACAAGGCCAATCAGGGGAAAATAGTGTCAGCTCATCAGACGTCGCTGGGGGCGGGACTGGAACCTGAAAACCAGCAGTCCCGCCTCGCACTCGGCCTTCCAGGTAAGATTCTGCCCCATGTCTCTATGACTCTATTTATCCAATTCCCTTTTGAAGGCTACTATTGAATCTGCCTCCTCCACCACCCTATCAGGCAGTGCATTCCAAATCCTAACCACTTGTTGCATAAAAAAAGTTTTTCCTCATGTCGCCTCTGGTTCTTTTGCCAATCACCTTAAATCTGTGCCCTCTGGTTACCGACCCTTTCGCCATCGTAAACAGTTTCTCTTTATTTACTCTATCTAAACCTTTCATGATTTTAAACACCTCTATCAAATCTCTTTCTTAGCCTTCTCTACTTTAAGGAGAACAACCCCAAGCTTCTCTCGTCTATTCAAGTAACTGTAATCACTCATCTCTGGAACCATTCTAGTAAATCTCCTCCGCACCCTCTCCAAAGCCTTCACGTCCTTCCTAAAGTGCGGTGCCCAGAATTGGACACAATACTCCAGCTGGGGCCGAACTAGTGTTTTATATTGGTTTAGCATAACTTCCTGGCATTTGTACTCTAGATAGACAGATTAATCTATGGAAAGGGAAATGTGTCTTGGGTCTGTCGACATTACCACTAGAACACAGGTGTCCAGGCTTTTGTCTTCGTTGGCTGTTCCATACAGCCTCAGAAAGAACTTGCATTGATATAGAGCCTTTCACATCCTCATGATGTCCCAAAGTGCTTTACAGGCATTGAATGATTTTGAAGTGTATTCACTGATGCCATGTAGGCAAATTTAACAGCCAATTTATGCACAGCAATGCCACACAAACAGAAATTGGATAGTTGACCAGTTAGTCTGTTTTGGTGATGTCATTTGATTAGGACATTAGAAGAGCTCCCCTGATCTTCTTTGAATATCGCCATGGGATCTTTTACATTCCACCTGAACAGTTTTCATTTCTCTTTCAAAAGGCAGCATCTCAGTCAATGCTGTACTCCCTCAGTACTGCACTGAAGTGTCAGCCTAGATTACGTGCTCAAGTCCCTGGAATGGGGCTTGAACCATCAACCTTCTGACACAGTGGCATGAATACTACCTTTGACCCAAGCTTACACAGGGGCCAAATATAAGATGACTGCACACCACCAATATGTGACCTCTCAAAATTTATCCTGTACATTTTAAATCCATGTTCCCATTATTTGCATTTATCTGATGTTGCTGATACTAACAGATGTTGGTGTTGTGATCCACAAAGCAACAGCATGTTCCAGATCTGCAGGACTACATAGTTTAAATGGGACAAACTGGTAAGTAAGAAATATATAAGTGCAAATGGGACTGAGTTCCATAGTTACATAGAATTTAGAGCACAGACACAGGCCATTCAACCCAACTAGTCCATGCCGGTGTTTATGCTGCAAATGAACCTCTTGTCACCCATCGTCATCTAACCCTACCAGCATAACCTACTATTTCTTTCTTAAAATGTGCTTATCTAGCTTCCACTTCAATACATCTGACAGTTTTATAAACAGTGAAATTAATTGCCTGGAATTTGCAGTCAGCAGCGAAGTGACGGCGATCGTCGCTGACCTCGAAGAAAGCTGCCCGCAAAGGCCTCGCGATCTCTGCAGCGAAAACTTGAGCTTTCTCGACCTTAATTTGATTGTAGCGCTGTGTATAGGGGATCTCCAGTATACAGCAGCAGCGATGTCATCCAGCTGTCTCAGCAGCCAGTCACATTGAAGAATTCTCACAGACAGCAAACCAGGAAATAAAAAGCGCTGATTATCATTCATTTTTTAAAAAATTTACTGAGAGCAAAATAAAGATTGGGACATACACATGGGTTAAGGTAGAAGCTGAAATATCATAAACAAACTATTTTTTATGATTTTAAAAATGTAGTAATTTTTATCATAATGAAAAAATTGACATTCTACAAATATAAAATTAGTTTTTCAAGGCCAGAACGGGTTTCCGCATTTAGCTGCACATGCTCTAAATCCTGAAGTTATGGTCAGTTTTAGAGGGGTAATGACGGCGAACGCCGACAGTTTCGTCATCATTGGCGGAGCAGGCTCGAGGGGCAAATGGCCTACTCCTGCTCTTATTTCTTATTACCACTGCAAAATTTGGGCCAATGTGATCCCAGTTCTCTAGGATTCCAAGGCTGAATTTCCAGACCCTGGTTGGAACACCCCTGCTTTACGATTCAATTCAAGCCTCATTGGTACGGCAGTGTGAAACTGCTCTGCGAGGATCAGTGCACATCTGAAGTCCTTTAGTCTTGTTATAAACTGGACTAGCACCAGACTTGTGGCCAGTGAGCAGTTTGTGCACCCCCTGCACTCGAACATTGCCTCAGTCCCGAGCAATGGGCAGTTTCACTGCTCCCCAATTACAGTGTGAATGGTTTTTGTAATTTTCAGACCTGGTCAACAAGGCGTTCAGGAGATTTCGACACAAGGACGTCGTGGAATTAGCCACCCTGAAAAACGGGCTGAACGTACTGGAGCTGTGGCATGGCGTGACCTACGCCTTTAAGGACCTCGCAATGTCATGCGTTGGACAGCTGCTCCAGTATTTCCTGAGAAAGAGGAAGAAGCAGGTTACTATTCTAGTAGGTGAGTGGAATACGAAGAGAGAGATTTTCCTATCTGACAACCTTAGAGGTTGGTTTATTTTGCATGACTATTCTCAAGCCGCTTTATAAATCACTGGTTAGGCCTCAGCCAAGACATTGTATCCAATGCTGGGCACCACACTTTAGGAAAGATGTCAAAGCCTTGGAGAGGGTGCAGTACCTTACCCCCAATCCCATATGCTTTAACTTTGCACGCTAATCTCTTATGCGGGACCTTATCGAAAGCCTTCTGAAAGTCCAAATACACCACATCCACTGGTTCTCCCTTATCTATTCTATCAGTTACATCCTCAAAAAATTCCAGTAGATTAGTCAAGCATGATTTACCTTTTGTAAATCCATGTTGACTTTGTCCGATCCTGTCACTGTTTTCCAAGTGCTCTGCTATTACATCTTTTATAATGGACTCTAGCATTTTCCCCACTACCGATGTCAGGCTTACCGGTCTATAATTCCCCGTTTTCTCTCTACCACCTTTTTTAAATAGTGGGGTTACATTAGCTACCCTCCAATCCATGGGAACTGTTCCAGAGTCTATAGAATTTTGGAAGATGACCAGCAATGCATCTACTATTTCTAGGGCCACTTCCTTAAGTACCCTAGGATATAGATTATCAGGCCCTGGGGATTTATCAGCCTTCAATCCCATCAATTTCCCTAACACCATTTCCCTACAAATACTGATTTCATTCAGTTCCTCCCTCTCATTGGACCCTATGTTCCCCGACATCTCTGGGAGGTTATTTGTGTCCTCCTTTGTGAAGACAGAACCAAAATATGTATTTAATTGACACTGGCCAACCCCTCCCATCTTTACAATTATAACTATGTCATCAATGTTTTATGCCCAGATAAGCCTGCTATCTTCTTTTCCTCCCCACCAACTTGTCGGGATGCTCACAGATGTGATTGGAAAAGTGCCATGTTGGGGCTTTCATCAGTGTAGAAATTACTATTACCAATATTTGCAGATGAGTGCTGGCTAATATTTATCCCTCAATCAACATCACTAAAAGAAATTGTATGGTTTCTGTTTGTGGGATCTTGCTGTGCACAAATTGGCTGCCGCATTTCCTACATTATAACAGTGACTATACTTCAAAAGTACATTGACTGTAAAGCGCTTTGGAACATCCTGAGGTCGCGTAAGGTGCTATATTTAAGGGTACGGTAGCATAGTGGTTATGCTACTGGACTAGTAATCCAGAGGCCTGGACTAATGATCCAGAGACATGGTTCAAATCTCCAACTTGGCAGCTAGGGGATTTAAATTCTGTTAATTAAATAAATCTAGATTAAAAAGCTAGTATCAGTAATACTGAACATGAAACTGCCAGATTGTTGTAAAAACCCATCTGGTTCACTAATGACCTTTAGGGAAGGAAATCTGCTGCCTTTACCTGGTCTGGCCTATATGTGACTCCAGACCCACAGCAATGTGGTTGACTCTTAACTGCCCTCTGAAATGGCCTAGAAAGTCACTCAGTTCAAGAAGGCAGCTCACCACCACCTTCTCAAGAGCAATTAGAGATGGGCGATATGAAGGAAAAACTTTTTTTACGCAGCGAGTGGTTAGGATCTGGAAAGCACTGCCTGACAGGGTGGTGGAGGCAGATTCAATTGTGGCTTTCAAAAGGGAATTGGATAAGTACCTGAAGGAAAATTTTTTTGCAGGGCTACGGAGAAAGGGCAGGGAAGTGGGATCAGCTGAAGTGCTCTTGCAGAGAGCCGGCACGGGCTCGATGGGCCGAATGGCCTCCTTCTGTGCTGTAACCATTCTATGATTCTATGCTGGTCTTGCCCACATCCCATAACCGAATATTAAAAAAAAATGCAAGTCTTTCTTTCAGATGACCTCTGTGCATTTGCTTAATGGAAATGTTAACCCATTTAAAATAGCAGCTGTGTTGAAATAATGGCCAAAGTAATGTCACACAAACATGTTAAAGATTCAGTTGGTAGTAACACCAATAAAGACTTCCAGGCGCTAGTGTCAACCTATTTTTGTACGGTTGCTCCATTTGACATGGCAGAAATTTTGTAGCTACAACACTTGGCGTGCTGAATATTTTGAGGAGCTACCCAGACTAGCATGGCAACACACAGGGAGCCACCTAGATGGGGCATATGCAGAGGAGATTTACTAGAATGGCACCAGGGTTGAGGGACTTCTGTTATGTGGAGAGACTGGAGAAGCTGGGATTGTTCTCTTTAGAGCAGAGCTGGTTAAGGGGAGATTTAATAAAGATATTCAAAATTACAAAAGGTTTTAATAGAGTACATAGGAAGAAGCTTTTCCCCCTGGCAGCAGGGTCAATAACCAGAGGACACATATTTAAAATAATTGACAAAAGAACCAGAGGGAAGAATTTTTGTTGACACAGCAAGTTGTTATAATCTGGAATGCACTGCCTGAAAGTGGTGGAAGCAAATTCAATAGTAATATTCAAAAGGGAATTGGATATATATTTGAAAAGGAAACATTTGTAGGGCTATGGGGAAAGAGCAGTGGAGTGGGACTGATTGGGCAGCTCTTTGAAAGAGCCAGCACAGGCACGAATGGCCTCCTTCTGTGCTGTATGATTCTACGATTTTCTGATATAGGGAACTATCTAAACTGGCATCAGATTCAAGAGGCAGTACCAGACTGGTGGGGCAGGTGCCAGGAAGTACGTAGACTCGCATGCTGGGAATTGCCCAGACTGGCATGGCAGATACCAGTTGATGTTTGCATGAACACCAATTTCATTGAAACACAAACGAACCACGACGTTGATTAACCCTACCACCCCGTTTAACACCCTGGCAAATTATGGTGATTATAGCTACAGTTTTACTTATTAGTTATCGAATAAACCTGCCTGTGTGATTGTATCTCAAAATGCTAAAACCAGTTGGTAGGCGGCTAGTCACAAGGTGGCACCTTCCTGTAATAGTGACTAATCATTGAGATGAACTGCAGTTCTTGCTGATTTTTTTTTTACAATGGCCATCACTGTTCTGAGGGTTTCTTTTTGCTTCTTTCTAAGCAGCAGATACAAAGTCTTACACATTCTTTACCCTACGTGCGTACTGCACTGAAATCAAGATTCGTGTCACATTCCCTTGCACTAATTCTATCTTAGGACCTTAAAACGGTGAATCAGTCAGCAACAACAACTTGAATTTATATAGCAACTTTTAACGTAGTAAAACGTCCCAAGGCGCTTCACAGGAGTGTAATCAGACTAAAAAGAATTGACTCCAAGCCAAGGAAGGAGACGTGAGCAAAAAGCTTGGTCAAAGAGATTTAAGAAGCGTCTTAAAGGAGGAGAGAAAGGTGGAGAGGATTAGGGAGGGAATTCCAAAGCTTTGGGTCTAGACAGCTGAAGGCACGGCCGCCAATGGTGGAGCAAAGGAAGTGGGGGATGCACAAGAGGCCAGAATTGAAGGAACGCAGATTTCCCAGAGGGCTGGAGGAGATAGGGAGGGGCGAGGCCACGGAGGGATTTGGACACAAGGATGAGAATTTTAAATTTGAGGCATTGGTTGACCTGGAGCTGATGTAGGTTAACAAGCACACGGGTAATGGGTGAACGGGACTTGGTGCGAGTTAGGATACGGGCAGCAGAGTACAATCCACAGGTTTTTGAAACATAATCGCGATCCTTGATTAACCGTGTCTTCTTTCTACTGTGTTTACTGCCTTGTGCTATGGGCCTTTACCTCAATAAAGAAAAAAGTAATAGACTTCATCTCAACCGCAGGGACATCAGGAGACACTGGCAGCTCTGCCATCGAGAGTATCCGGGGCATGGAGAGCATGAATATCATCGTGTTGCTGCCACACGGCCGCTGCAGTCCAATTCAAGAGCTGCAGATGACGACCGTCATTGAAGACAACATCCATGTTTTTGCAGGTTTGTGACCATTTGCCATTCCTCATGTTGACATTGTAGGGTGCATATTACAAGGTCCTTTCCCATCGGCAGTGCCTCGCTCGCAGTCACCACTTAGCGGATAATTGTGGGCTGAGAGATCAACAGATGGAAAATCACAAGCAAGTGTGCTTGGATTATCTGATATGTGTTGGCTATGTGTGAGGCCCTGGCAATGGCATGGGGCCTTGCAAAATCTAACCTTATATTGGATATATGAAGAAAGAACTTGCCTTTAAATAGCACCTTTCACGACCTCAGGATGCTTTACAGCCAATGAAGTACTGCTACTTGAAGTATTTGCAGGCCTATGGAGAAAGAGCAGGGAGAGTGGGACTAATTGGATCGCTCTTTCAAAGAGCCGGCACAGGCACGATGGGCCGAATGGCCTCCTTCTGTGCGGTATCATTCTATATCTCTTATTGATCAGCACTGTATTCAGGGCAGCAGCACGAGCAAAGGTCAGGGTCCTGCATTTTACCTGCAGTGATTAAAGCAGGTTCACCGTGTGGGTAAATAAAGCTTAAGAGATTGAATAATAGCCAGGATTCTGGATTCATTTTTTTTATTGGATGCACAGATCGGTTACACTACACATTTCGTGTGATTATGAAGCGGATTTAGCATTGCACTATTGCAAACTATTCAGTGTAATTCAGGCAGGCAATTATCCAATTGAGGCAGAAGGTGTAAAACTTGCACGAGAGGCACTGGAGAAGGTGCAAAAAAGATACCAGAACTGAGAGGTTATACCTATCAGTAAAATATTGAACAGGCTGGGACTCTTTTCTCTAGAAAAAAGCAGACTAAGGGGTGACCTGATAGAGATCTTTAAGATTATGAAAGGGTTTGATAAGGTAGGCGTAGAGAAAATATTTCCACTTGCGGGCAAGAGCAGATTTAGGTGCCATAAATATAAGGTAGGCATTAATAAATCCAATAGGGAATTCAGAAGAATCTTCTTTACCCAGAGAGTGGTTAGAATGTGGAACTCGCTACCACAAGGAGTAGTTGAGGCGAATAGCATAGATGGATTTAAGGGGAAGCTGGATAAGCACATGAGGGAGAAAGGGAATAGAAGGATTTGTCGAAGGAGTTAGATGAAGAAGGGTGGGAGCATAAACACCAGCATGGACCTGTTGGGCCGAAAGGCCTGTTTCTGTGCTGTAAATACAATGTAATAAGGTGACCTGCAATGGATGGAAAGCAAAGCTGTAACCTATCTGGGAATGTGTTTGCTCTTCATTTTTTACTTTTTTTTTTTACAGTGAGCAGAGATTTAACTGAAACTCATACTTCCTCGGGTAGATGGGGATGTGGGGAAGCTGGCTGTCTAACTCTGGTTTACCTGCTCCACATCACTCAGTATAATACCCAAGGATGATGATGATAAATAGTATCCTGTTCATCGCCGGGCAGTTGATAGTGATGGTGTAGAGTGTGACCGTGAGCATAAATGTGTCAGACAGTGCAAGCTATTAAGAGCAGGAGGAGTTCTCCCCGGTGTCCTGGCCAATATTTATCCCTCAATCAACATCACAAAAAAACCCAGATTATCTGGTCATTATCACGTTGCCGTTTGTGGGAGCTTGCTGTGCGCAAATTGGTTGCCGTGTTTCCTACATTACAACAGTGACTACACTTCAAAAGTACTTCATTGGCTGTAAAAATGGTGGTCGTGAAAGGCGCTATATAAATGCAAGTCTTTCTTTCTTTCTCTGATCAGTGGCTGAGGCAGAAACTGTCACCATTACTAATTCGATTGGATAGGTGGATGAAGAAAAAGGTGATGAAGATATATGGGAACAGGCTGGGGGGTATATGAGATTAGGACTGTTTGCTTGCTGGTTGCACCAAATGTCCTGTTTCCGGGTGTTGTGAGCTCTGTGTATTTCCATGTATTTTTACTCTGCGCCGTGCTTTTTTCTTCAGTTGATGGCACCAGTGATGAGCTGGACGAACCAATCCGGAAAGTGTTTGCTGACACTGAGTTTGTGAAGAAACACAATATAATGAGCTTAAACTCCATCAACTGGGCCCGGGTCATGGTGCAGATTGCGCACCACTTCTACGCTTACTTCCACTGCAGCCCTTCGGTGAAGGAGACTCCTCTCCCTTTGATGGAGATTGTTGTACCAACAGGAGCAGCAGGCAACATCACGGGTAAGAATCAGGCTGAATATCCTGCCTCACACAGCTGCTGACTAATTCTGGTTAACTGTACAGTGACAGGATTTTTCATTACGCTGGTCTTTTCGCTTACATCCACCCGAGAGGGCAGACGGGGCCCCGGTTTAACGTTTCATCGAAAGGCGACACCTCCAGCAGTGCAACGCTCCCTCAGTACTGCACTGGGAGTGCGGCCTAGACTATGTACTCAAGTCTCTGGAGTGGGACTTGAACCCACAACCTTCTGACTCAGAGGCATTTATAAAAAAGACTTGCTGTTATGCAGCGCCTTTCACAACCTCAGGATGTCCCAAAGCGCTTTACAGCCAGTGAAGTACTTTTTGGAGTGTAGTCACTGTTCTAATGTAGGAAACGCGGCAGCCAATGTGTGCTCAGCAAACTCCCGCAAACAGCAATGTGATAATAACCAAAAATAATCTTTTAGTTGTGATGTTGATCGAGGGATAAATATTGGCCATGACACTGGGGATAGCTCCCCTGCTCGTCTTCAAATTAGTGCCATGGGATCTTTTACGTCCACCTGCGCGAGCAGACGGGGCCTCGGTTTAACGCCTCATCTGAAAGACGGCACCTCCGACAGTGCAGCACTCCCTCAGTACTGCACCGGGAGTGTCGGCCTAGATTATCCCGCTCAAGTCTCTGGAGTGGGACTTGAACCCACAACTTTCTGATGGAGCCGTTTATGCAACCACTGAGCCATGGTGACAGCAGGGTAAGATTTGGATTGCACTAGCAAATAGCTAGCACAAACCCGATGGGCCAAATGGCCTCTGTCTGTTAACTCCTATGGCTGTGTGCAGCCATCCTATAATTCTGGTGCTCCCAGCGTTCTGTCAGGTGTACTAGGCATGGCGCTGCTGTGGGAGTTGTGTATGCCTGGTTACTATGGTCATGATGCGGAGATGCCGGTGTTGGACTGGGGTGGACAAAATTGAGAGGTCGCACAACACCAGGTTATAGTCCAACAGTTTTATTTGAAATCACAAGCTTTCGGAACTATCGCTCCTTCCTCAGGTGAAGGAAGGAGCGATAGTTCCGAAAGCTTGTGATTTCAAATAAAACTGTTGGACTATAACCTGGTGTTGTGCGACCTCTCAATTTGGTTACTATGGACCATGGGAAAGCAGGTTATCACAGGAATGATGGGTTGCTGGGGTTGCCATGCTAGTTCGATGTTCCTTTAGATTTATGTGTTTAATCGTATTGTTTTTTTCCTTTCAATTCTGTTCCTGTCTCCCCCCAGCTGGATGTATTGCTCAAATGATGGGTCTCCCAATCCGGCTAGTCGCTGCAGTCAACGAAAATGACATCATTCACAGAACCATTCAGAATGGTGACTTCTCATTGGCCGATGCAATTAAAGCTTCGTTGGCACCTTCCATTGACATTCAGGTACGCTAATGTTGAGGTTAATCCCTGGGCTACCCCACTTTTGTAAAATTGGTTTGACTGATTCCTGATGGCAGCGTCCAGTTGTGCAGGCGCATGTGCACCCTTCTTTCCCCGAGAACCAAGCCTGCTCAATGGAGACAATTGGTGACTCGAGAACAAAAAGCAATGGGAGTTGAAATCCTGTCTTCCCACCTCCATCCCTGTGGAGGAGATAAGGGGCTCCCGAGCTTCCCAGGCCTCACCTCGTCACTTCCTTCCGCTCAGCAAGGCAAGTACACTGAGGCACCCTGTTGTCTAGAGACAACCAACATGGTCAACTCTCCCCAACCTATATGAATCAAGCAAAATAAATAAATGCAGTAAAATAATATATATTTAACAAAAATATATTTTTGAGATGAGTTAAATTGAGAAAAAAAAGACGAGAGGTAACAGTCATACAGGAAACCAATAGTCAGCTGCACTGAACACTGAGATTAACCGGGACAATTAGGAAGGCAAATGGCATGTTGGCCTTTATTGCAAGGGGGTTGGAGTACAAAAGTAAGGAAGTCTTACTGCAATTGTACAGGGCTTTGGTGAGACCACACCTGGAGTACTGTGCACAGTTTTGGACTCCTTATCTGAGGAAGGACATACTTGTCTTAGAGGCAGTGCAACGAAGGTTCACTAGATTGATCCCTGGGATGAGAGGGTTGTCCTATGAGGAGAGATTGAGTAGATTGGGCCTATATTCTCTGGAGTTTAGAAGAGTGAGAGGTGATCTCATTGAAACATATAAGATTCTGAGGCAGATTGACAAGGTAGATGCTGAGAGGTTGTTCCCCCTGGCTGGAGTCTAGAACTAAGGGGCATAGTCTCAGGATAAGGGGTCGGCCATTTAGGACTGAGATGAGGAGGAATTTCTTCACTCAGAGAGTTGTAAATCTTTGGAATTTTCTACCCCAGAGGGCTGTGAATGCTGAATCATTGAGTATATTCAAGGGTGAGATGGATAGAATTTAGTGCTGTAGAGGAATCAAGTGATATGGAGATCGGGCGGGAAAGTGGAGTTGAGGTCGAAGATCAACCATGATCTTATTGAATGGCGGAGCAGGCTTAAAGGGCCAAATGGCCACTCCGGCTCCTAATTCTTATGTTCTTATGGAGCAAAGCCGCTTCAACCAGAGCCAAAGAATAAAAATACACTGAATTAAAAAGAAACAATTTTCTTTATTTCCCCTCTTTGTAAATGTATTGTAGGTTTGGTTACCTGTATACACCGTGGGGTATGAAGAACTTGAACTAGGATAAGAAAAGAGAGAAATGATGGGGCTGATTATGTTCCATATTATGGGCACACATAGAAAGTGTGGAAAAGTTGATGGTAATAAATCAAGAGGAAAGTAAAGAAGAGCGTGGCTCGATGACTTGATAGAATGGACGGACATGGGACACAAGTTGTGCAGAGAATGGAAAGTGCCCTAGTCATCAGCCTCCAGAGACAGCACAGAGAGGAAGAAGGCAAACAGGGAATCTTTATTTAGAACTAGCTTTTCTTACTTCTGCAGGAACCGTACAACATGGAGAGAATATTCTGGCTGTTGTCGGACAAGGATAGCACCTTGATAAAAACGATGATGGAAGAGTTCCAGAAACTGGGCAAAGCCAATCTGCCAGAAGCTTTGTCCATAAAGGTCAGTACTTAGGTTCTTTTGATAATTGGTTAAGTATTATCTTTTAGGAACAGCATAATCCATTGAACATCTGCTGTACTGTCACCATATTCATGGGAAGGAATGCATTACTTTGTGAGGCGATCAACTCTGGTGACACCCAAGGTATGAGGAATGGTTCAGGAAGCTGAGCTTGTTTCTTTAGGGACGAGGGGGGTGAAATTGGGTGCCATTGCACCTCCCGTTAGTGCCCCTGGGGGGGGGGTGGCTTTGCGACTGGGCGCGGCGCTGACATCGACTCCTGCCATATTCGGTGGGGGTTTTGCGGCGGCACTATAGCGTTGCGTCCCTATGTCCTTCGCCCGGAGATCATGACGTCATCAGCATGCGCATCACCCCGGTAGCGGCCCACACCCGAAATTGACTTCCGCCCCCTGCAGCAGCGCCGGCCGTTTCGGGGACGATGATTAAAGGCGAGGTGGCCGAGGTAAGTGAAAAAAAACCTTTCTTGTTGCAGTTTTTTTTCACGGGTTCCTGCCCGCGATCGATCAGCACTCTGCTTGAGTGCCGGGCTGATCGCGCGGGATCGCGGCTGCCTTGGCGGTCCAGGTAGGTAATTTTTCTATTACAGAGCCTGCAGCGATGGCCCTTCCCTTTAAGGGATGAAGGAGCCTTTGAACGCGGCAGCGCTGCACGGCCCAGTGTGCAGCGCTGCTGAAGTGTCTGCCCTAAGGATAGCACCTTAGTAAAAAAGATGATGGAAGGGTTCCGGCGTTAGCGCCCTAAGAAGGAAGTGAAGCGCTTGATATAACGCTCCACTTCCCTCTAGGGGCGCTAAAACTCACTTTCGCGGTCACTGCCGCTAATTACCTCCGGGTGCTAAGGTTAGCGCCCAGGCGATGCTAACGCCCTAAAATGGTCGATACCAAATTTTCCCCCCTAGGAAACTAAGATGACCCACTGAACCCTTGAGGGAACCAAAAAAACTAGCTATGCATTCAATACTTGGGGTCATCATAGCTAAGTCCAATCTTGTTTTCACCCATCAATCATACATCACAATAAAAAAGGACTTGCATTTCGATAGCGCCTCTCACGACCTCAGGAAGTCCCAAAACACTTTACAGCCAATGAGGTACTTTTGAAGTGTAGTCACTGTTGTAATGTGGGAAACACGGCAGCCAATTTACACACAGCAAGCTCCCATAGACATGATAATAACCAGATAATCTGTTTGTTTGTTTAGTGAGGGACAAATATTAGCCAGGGCATAGTTCGTTCATTCAGGTATTTAAAATAACTTGAGGGAGAATTTCTTCACTATTTTCAGCGTAATTTTGGTGCATAATCAGGACCGAATTCCTTCGCACCTTTGGGCCCATCCTGTAATTTGAATATATTATAATGAGGGCCAGTGGTACTGCAGCTCCAAGTTTCCTGTTTTCGCACTCACAAAGCACTCGGCTTAATTTAGATTGAGACTTATACGGCACAGCAGTTGCCAGGATCAGCTGCGATAGGTGGAAGCGAGGAGGTTCACTCGCCCTTTCGGCAGCTGGGAAACATTTTTTGCCGTGGTCACAATTTGCATACACAGACCTGGCCTTGCTTCTCACTGCATCTGACAGGGTAAGGCCACCAGGAGATTTTCACCCCTGCCCCCCTCCCCGCCCTACCCATCCACGGTCAGGGCTTCGTGGGCCCTATGGGCAGGAGAAGGAGGAGCAGCAGAGCATGGGGCAAAGAAGAGGCAGGCAGCATTTAAGGAGGATGCGCCCCACCAGATATTGCCCCGGAATATACTGGCAACTCAAGGTGGGGTTGAGGTAGAAGATCAGCCATGATCTTATTGAATGGCGGAGCAGGCTCGAGGGGCCGAATGGCCGACTCCTGCTCCTATTTCTTATGTTCTAACACAAGTCATGTAAGGGCCTTAGTGAGGAGATGTGTATAAGAAGAGCGTGCTTCACCACAGAGGCAACAGGGCAAAACTGCCACCTACTGGACGAGGATCTGCAGGCACGCTCATTTGCCCACGCTGCTCTCTCTGTGGCTATGAAGGTGACCACCGCATCAACCTTCATGGCACAGGCTCATTTAAGGCAGCCATGGGGGATCTCTGGAATATCAGACAAACAACAGTACGGGGCGTGCATTCAGGATCAGTCTCCACTGTGATGCCCCTGTCATCAGATAGCCTGCCAGCTGTACATTGTCTGGTCTCAGACATGAAGAATGGCTACTTAGGCAAGGTATCAACAGGGCAGCTAACGCCAATGGAATGGTGTCCCAACAAAAGTTAGCAGCTTCTCCATCCAAAGGGTATTATAAACAAGGTCAACTCTTCATGGTCTCGCTCCTCCCAACTCATAAACATGGTGATGGATTTCCATGCATGTCAGGCACCTGGGTGAACCCCTTCCCCCCCTGAAAGAGTGAATAGAGACCCAGGGATCTATCAAATAAGAAGTCTGCTGAAACATAGAAACATAGAAGATAGGAGCAGGAGTAGGCCATTCGGCCCCTCGAGCCTGCTCCGCCATTCAATGCGATCATGGCTGATCATCCAAATTCAGTACCCTGTCCCTGCTTTCTCCCCATATCCCTTGATCCCCTTAGCCTTAAGAAATATATCCAACTCCTTCTTGAATATTTTTAATGAATTGGCCTCAACTGCCTTCTGTGGTAGAGAATTCCACAGGTTCACCACTCTCTGGGTGAAGAAATTCCTCCTCATCTCAGTCCTAAATGGCTTACCCCTTATCCTTAGACTGTGACCTCTGGTTCTGGACTCCCCTGCCATCGGGAACAGCCTTCCTGCATCTAGTCTGTCTAGTCCTGTTAGAATTTTATAAGTTTCAATGAGATCCCCTCTCATTCTTCTAAACTCCAGCGAGTATAAGCCTAATTGACCCAATCTCTCTTCATACGTCATTCCTGCCATCCCAGGTATCAGTCTGGTGAATCTTCGCTGCACTCCCTCCATGGCAAGAACATCCTTCCTCAGATAAGGCGACCAAAACTGCACACAGTACTCAAGGTGTGGTCTCACCAAGGCCCTGTACAGCTGCAGCAAGACATCCTTGTTCCTGTACAGGGAAGGAAAGAAAGAAAGACTTGTATTTATATAGCGCCTTTAATGACCACCGGATGCCCCAAAGTGCTTTACAGCCAATGAGGTACTTTTTGAGGCGTAATCACTGTTGTAATGCGGGGAAAGCGGCAGCCAATTTGCGCACAGCAAGCTCCCACAAACAGGAATGTGATAATGACCAAGGGGGAAAAATTCGGTTGGTTAGCACCCTGTTAGCGCCTCCCGGGGGCGCTAACAAGGTGCTAGGAACTTAGGGGTAAAAATTCAGTTGGTTGCGCCTCCCGTTAGCGCCTTAAATGGGCGCTAATGGGGCGTTAAGGCGCTAACGCCCGGGCGCGGCGCTGTTTGCGCCGCTCGAGAACTTAACTTGAGATTGTGCGGCGGCGCTAAAACTTACCGCTGCGACCACCTGCGCGCGCAGATTGTGACGTCAGTCCGTGGTGCAACGCCCTTGGGGCGCCCCGGAGCGGAAATTGAGTGGCGCCCCCTGCCTTACCGCCTGGCGCTTCCAACGACCGGAAGACTGGAACGTTATCAATCGGTCTGGGGCTGGGGGGGGGCGCTATTTAAAGGGGGCCTCTTCCTGTCTTTTTCTGTGGTCGACATTTATGCACCACTCGTTCTGAGAGAGAGAGAGAGATTCTGAGAGAGAGAGAGAGAGACTTCTACATTGACTCAACGCTTTGTGAGGTAGTTTTGCCTAGTTCATCCTAACTTTGCTGCTACTTTCGTTGCTGTACCTCATTACTTTTCTGGCAAAGAGAAGATGGGGGCTGCAATGATTGGGGGCGTCGTCCTGCTCCAGCTCAATCGGAGCAGAGTGAGACGCAGACAGAGAGTGGCAATGATGGCCAGACGGAGGAGGCCCATCAGGCGCATGTACAGGAGAGCTTACCCTCCCAGGGTATATCGTGAACAGCTCTCCTACATCCACATGTCCGAGGAGCTGTGTTTGCGAAGGCTGCGATTCAGCAAGGAGGTGGTCACTGAGCTCTGCCACCTGCTGCAGCCAGATCTGCAGCCTCAGCTGAGGTCCAGGACGTCTCTGTCGGTGGCAGTGAAGGTCACAGTGGCCTTGAACTTCTACGCCACTGGCTCATTCCAAGCTGCTGTTGGGGACCTCGCCAATATCTCCCAGTTTGCGGTGCATCGCTGCATCCGGCAGGTCACCAATGCCCTCTTCACAAGGAGACGAGACTTCATCTCCTTCCCTATGACCCCAGACAAGCAGCATGACCGTGCTATGGGCTTTGCGAGGGTAGCGGGCTTCCCCATGGTGCAGGGCGCCATTGACTGCACGCATGTGGCTTTGCGTGCTCCGCGAGAGAATGCAGAGGAGTTCCGGAACAGAAAAGGGTTCCATTCCTTGAATGTGCAGTTGGTCTGTGACCACAGACAGGTGATTCTCGCTGTCAATGCCCACTATCCGGGCAGCTGCCACGATGCTTTCATCCTGCGCCAGAGTACTGTGGCAGAAATTTTCGAGGCACCGCATCAGCCAGTCGGTTGGCTTCTGGGGGACAAGGGGTACGCATTGAGCACCTGGCTGATGACACCGCTCCGTGCGCCAAACACCCCTGCTGAGCTGCGGTACCAGGAAAGCCAACAAGCAACGAGGAACATTATTGAGCGCACAATCGGCGTGCTCAAACAACGATTCCGCTGTCTGGACCATTCCGGAGGAGCCCTGCAGTACTCGCCTGAGCAAGTTTCCAAATTCGTAGTGGTGTGCTGCATGTTGCACAACATTGCAATCCTCAGGACGCAGCCAATGCCACCAGGCCTTGCAGCACCACAAGAGGAGGAGGAGGAAGAGGAGGAACTGGCCGAGGACGATGATCAGCAGCAGCACCAAGGCAGGAGGGCGGCCCACAATGGTCAAACTGCAAGGGCCGTCCGTCAACGACTAATAGCAAGCCGCTTCTAGGGCCCCTGCCAGTGCTACAAACACGAATCAACCCAGCACGCAACCCCTAAGCCGGCCAAGGCACCAATAATTCCAACCACCAGCCATGTATATTTTGAATACAGAAACTTATTTATTGTACAAACTCTGTGTGTGTCAATTCCTCATGACAAACTCATAGAAATAAACACAAAAAAACAGTCAATAACATAACTGGTTCTCACAACCTGGAGATAATGTCCAAAACACTAAACAAAAGTTGGGCCATGAACCTCGGCCTTTAATAAAAAAATGACCAGCATTTTGGCACACCTCCTACTTTTTGCCCTTCGAGGGTGATCTCCTTCCCTTGCGCACTTCCCCCCTTCTAACCCTACTGCTCCTCCGTAATGGGACCTCAGTGGCTGCAGCAAGGCTGGTGGAAGGCTGCTGCTTGTCAGACCCTGACACTGCAGATGCCCCTGAAGGACGGCCTCGACCACTTCTGGGCCTGGAGGGCCCGGCTGCAGACTGCACCAACTCTGCATGGGCGGCAGCAGTCTGTCCTACAGGCGGTGGCAAGTGCAGTGGAGAAGTGACAGTGTTGGCAGCAGGAATGCTGTCATCGTGAGAGAGGACAGCAACTCCCTGCTCGCCCGACACACTGGCACTCCCACGGGGCAGCACTTCAGCATCCGGAGCAATTTGCCTGAGAACAGATTGCTGGCCTGCTGCGGCGCGGTGACAGCCCCGGGGACATGTGCACGAACCATCGAGGATGGCAGCAGTCAGTGCTCGCGTGGCCTCAATCTGAGTCTGCATGAGAGCAGGCTCAGATGGGTTCCTGGCAGCCAGTGACTGAATTGCAGCAGTAAGCTTTAGTGTGGCATCCGCCTGTGCTACAGCGAAGTGCTCCACACTCCTTGCCAGTGCCTCAATGCATTCGGGCACCCTTCCCACTGCACCCATGAGCTCAGTGTGCATGACCACCGCCTGGCTGTTCATTTCTGCAATCAGCCGCTCCTCCTCTGCGTCCATTGCATTAGGAGTGTCTGGCATACTCTCCCTCTGGGGAGAAGGCTCCCGTTCTTCCCTCCCCCCCCCATGGCGTTGCTGCAGCCCGCTGGGTCCTGGAACTTCACCATCATCAGCCCCTTCCCCCCTGCTCCCCCGTTCTTCCCTCCCCCCCCCATGGCGTTGCTGCAGCCCGCTGGGTCCTGGAGCTTCACCATCATCAGCCCCTTCCCCCCTGCTCCCCTCCGGGGAAGGCGTGTTCCCAGTGTGGCCATGGGCTTCCTCGGGAGAGGGTGGCACTGATGCTCCGGCTTCCTCTTCCTCCTCAGCTGCAGCATCACTCCCAGTGGCAGCTTCAGGGACCATCTCCTCAGCTGGTGAATCACCATCTGAAAGCAGGGAGGTACAAGAGTGGCTTTAGCGTGAGGACAGGGTGGCAGTAAGGGAGGAATAAGTGCAGCGAGTTAGCAAGTTGGATTGAAAGTGTCAAAGGCTGGTATTGTGAGGGACAAGTGGAAGGACAGAGGACAAAAAGGTGATGACCTTACCATTGCTGTCCACAACGGGGTCGGCGTCTCCAGTGGCGACGGGACCGATCACCCGGCTTGCCACAATCCTGTGGACGCGCTCCTCCAGATCGCTGAGGGGTTGCAGCTGAAGCCGCCCTCCACCCGTCCGTTGCTGCTGTCTCCAATTATGAGCCAGCTTAGCCTGCAAGAAAAAGGACAGCATCTGAGTCAATATACAGCCATGGTCTTGCCTGATGTGCCTCCCATAGGTGAATAGCCCTTACAATATACAGCCATGGTCTTGCCTGATGTGCCTCCCATAGGTGAATAGCCCTTACTGTATGCAAAGTGTGGAATGTGTGTGTGTGTTTGATGAAAGGGCCATAGGTGTTGGATGAGTGTTGTGCATTGGGGTTTTAAGACCCTCTGGCCATAGAGTGAGGTTGAGATGGAGGGATGGAGAGGTATTGAGAAAAAGCCACTCACCCTGACGACCCGAGTGAGGTCGTTGAACTTTTTGCGGCACTGGACATGGGTCCTGGGCACCATGCTCCTGGAGGAGACGCTCTGAGCCACCTCCCTCCACACTCTTCTGAACTCGCGTGGCAAAGGCCTCCTGCCACTCTCTGGGAACAGCATGCATCGTCTGCGCTCCACTGCGTCAACCAGAGCATCCAAGGCCCGCTCGGTGAAGCGATGAGCGCGTTCTCTCACCCTCTCCATGCTTGGCAGCAAAATGGATTACAGGTCTCTCCAGGCTGAGATTCAAGGCTGCGATGAGCAGGGTGTGGCTGGGGAGCAAGTGGCCCCCCCCGCTTTAAGAAGTGTCCGGCGCCAGTGTGTCTGTGTTCCCTCGCTAACTGGCAGCAGCTGCGCTGCGCTCGTGCGCTGAGTTAGCGCCTCACTCCTAGGCCTTTGCGCCTTAAGAGAGGTGTGCAGCGCCTAATTTAGCGCTCCACTCACCTCCCGGGGCGGTAAAAGTGAAGTTTCCTGTCAGTGCCGATAATTAGCGCCAGGCGCTAATATTTGCGCGCGGACGATATTTGCGCCCCAAATTGGGCGCGACCTAATTTCTACCCCTTAGTGTCCGAGCGCGGCGATTTTAGCGCCGTTTGTGAAATTGACCAGTTGTTTCGCGGCGGCGCTAAACACTATCGCCACGATCTCCTGCGCCCACAGATCGTGACGTCAGTCGAGCGTGCAACGCCCCGTTAGCGCCCCAGACCGGATATCGCACCCCGTGCCTTAGCGCCTGCCGCTAGCAATGAGAGGTAGAGGGGAACGTTTTCAAGTCAGGAAGGGGCTGAGGGAGCGCTATTTATTTAAAGGCCTTTTCTTGTCAGCAAAAATTTTGGTTTTAGCGCTGTCCTAAGGAGTTTTGGCCCTCAGCACCACTTTTGAGGTTCCTAAGCACCGAGCTCTTTCCCTGGGCCTATCCATTAGTGCTTCCAACACAATTGCTTTTGAGGTCTCTCCAGGCCGAGATTCAAGGCTGCAATGAGCAGGGTGTGGCTGGCCAGCAAGCTGGCCCCTCCCCTTTAAGAACTGGAGGGCGCCAGTGTGTCTGGCTTCCATGGTAATTGGCATCGCCTGAGCTTCGGTAGCGTTCTGAGTTAGCGCCTCGCTCCCTGACGTTTGCGCCTCAAGAGAGGTGTGTAGTGCCTGATTTAGCGCTGAAATCACCTCCAGGGGCGATAGAGGCCAATTTTGCAGTCGGAGGCGATAATTAGCGCCGGGCGCTAAACTTTGTGCCCGGCCGATATTAGCGTCCCAAAATGGGCGATACCCAATTTTTCCCCCCAAGTATTCTGTTTTAGTGATGTTGGTTGCGGGATAAATATTGGCCAGGACACCGGGCATAACTCCCCTGCTCCTCTTCGAAATAGTGCCATGGGATCTTTTACGTCCACCTGAGAGAGCAGATGGGGCCTCGGTTTAACGTCTCATCCAAAAGGCGGCACCTCCGACAGTGCAGCACTCCCTCAGCACTGCACTGGGAGTGTCAGCCTAGATTTTTGTGCTCAAGGCCACAGTTGAAGGGAGGGAGACCACAAATGGCCATCGGACGTTACAATGAGCAATCGCTAGGTCACTGAGATGGCCTTTAACCTGTTGCCTTTCTTGTTGCCATGCAGCTGTCACAAGCTCTCAGTTCATCCTCTGTGAATGATGACAATGTGATTGAAACTATGCTCCGCTGTTGGAAAGAGAATCAGTATCTGCTGTGTCCTCACTCTGCTGTCGCTGTCACATACCACTATCAGCAATCGGACCTGGGCGCAAGCAGGTAATGGTATTAGACAACCTTTCACTCACAGAACCAATGAAACTTTCACTGGTGTACCGAACAAACAGGAACTGTTCAGGCTGCAAAGCAAGGCATTGTATTAATACCTGCTCATCTAAAGAAAAATAACTTTTATTCATATCGCACCTTATTATTCCTGGAAGAAATGTCCCAAAGCACTTCACATACACTGAATT
This sequence comes from Squalus acanthias, assembly GCA_030390025.1. NCBI lineage: Eukaryota > Metazoa > Chordata > Chondrichthyes > Squaliformes > Squalidae > Squalus > Squalus acanthias. Next base: position 17,865,938 of record CM059426.1, read on the forward strand.
ACTGTGATTGCTGTTATGTAGGCAAAAGAGGCAGCAATTTTTCATACAGCACGATCTCAGAAATAGCAATGACATTTAGCTGAGTGGTTTAAGATGATTAAAGGATTTGATAGGGTCGATAGAGAGAAACTATTTCCTGTGGTGGGGGAGTCCAGAACAAGGGGGCGTAACTTTAAAATTAGAGCTAGGCTGTTCAGGGTTGACGTCAGGAAGCACTTCTTCACTCAAAGGATAGTGGAAATCTAGAACTCTCGCCCCCAAAAAGCTGTTGAGACTGGGGGGCAGTCAATTGAAAATTTCAAAACTGAGATTGATAAATTTTTGTTAGGCAAGGCTATTAAGGGTTACGGAACCAAGGCAGATAGATGCAGTTAAGATAGAGATCAGCCATGATCTAATTGAATGGGGGTGCAGGCTCGGGGGCTGAATGGCCTCCTCCTGTTTCTGTGAATGACTAGCTAGTCCGACTTTGGTGGTAGTTGAGGGAGGAATGTTGGCCAGGACAACGGTGAAAGACTGACAGGAGGAGAAATTTCTTCACTCAAAAGGCTAGAAATTAGACTCCTTAGCGCCTCCCGTTATCGCCTCCAGGGGGCGATAACGACTTACCGACCGAGCGCGGCGAAATGAGCGACTCCCGTTAAATTGGCCCAGAGGTTTGCGGCAGCAGTAACGCATTGCGCCACAATCTCCTTCGCCCGGAGATCATGACGCCATTGTCCTGCGCATCGCCCCCGGTAACGCCCCGGACCTGAACTTCGGTTCCGCCCCCTGCAGCATCGCCGGGTGAAAACACCGACAGCTGCAGGAGGTGTTGTTCGGGAGGCCGGGCGTTTCGGGGGCACAAGTTAAAGGGGATGTTGGCGCAGTAAGTAGTAAACTTGTTGCGATGCAGTATTTGAATTTTTTTCCATTTTCCTTCTGCCGCGATCGATCAGCCACACTGCTAACTGGTCCCCATGCAGAGCCTGCAGCGATGGCCCTTCCCTTTAAGGGAGGGAAGGATCCTCGGATCGCGGCAGTGCTGCACGGGACATTGGGCAGCGCTGCACCACGACCACCCCGCCTGCGTCCTTTAGCGCTTCGGGAAGGAAGTGGAGCGCTTCATTTCGCACTTCACTTCCTTCCTGGAGTGCTAACACCGGATTTACAGAAAGCTGGGAATCATTAGCGCCTGCCGCTAAATTTTCCAGCTTTCAAACGTTAGCGGCCCAAACGGAGCGCTCCCGAATTTCTCCCCCATAGATTGTGAATCTTTGGAATTCTCTACCCCAGAGGGCTGTGGAGGCTCAGTCTTTGAGTATATTGAAGACAGAGATCGATAGATTTTTGGATATTAAGGGAATCAAGGGATATGGGGATAGTGCAGGAGAGTGGGGATGAGGTAAAAGATCAGCCATGATCTTATTGAATGACAGAGTAGGCTCGAAGGGCCGACTGGCCTACTCCTGCTCCTATTTCTTATGTTCTTATGTAGACCCCCTGATGTTCTTGGAATAGCGACCAGTCGAACAGGCAGACGGGGCCTTTGTTTAATGTCTCATGCAAACTAGGAAGGAAGGAAGGGTGGTGGGGGGGAGGCAGGGGTAGGGAAAATTAAAGCAATCAGAAAGAGCTGTTTTCATTAGAACAGAGGAGATTAAGGGGTGATTTGACAGAGGAACACACAAAAAAAAATTCTAAAATGATGCTATAAAAAAGCAAGTGTCTTTGTTTCATTGTCATCGTTGCGACTGTCCAGGAATAACTAAGCAAAGCCAAAACTCTTTCCTGACCGCTAATTCTTTTTATCTGTCTGCACTTAGCGTCCCTAGATGCTGCCTAGCCACTGCTTCTGCTGCTAAGTTCCAGGAGGCCGTGTTGAAGGCTGGGCTAACTCCAGAGATTCCACCTGAGATACGGGCTTTGGAGACCATGGAGACCCGCTGTATGGCAATGAGGAAAGGAGAAGACTGGGAAAAGATGCTCTACAACAAAATCGAGGAAATTGGCGCACTCAGAAAAGCATGAATGCTTTACCACTATCAAACATATCATGGTTTTGTCACACTGACCTTTTGTACCTAGACAATGGAAGGCCAAATGTGTGCGTGTGTGTGTTTATAGTGTAAAATAGAGGAACAAGCACCCAGTTTCCTTACTGGTTGCATCTGGTTTAATTTCCCTTTTAAATTCCAGAGGTGTCCTATTTCTCCAATGGGCCAGCACTTGATTGTTATTGGGTTCAGACGAACTAACCTATTCATTAGCTCAGTCTATTTCCCACTCCCCCGTTCCCAATGGTACTCAACTTCATCATTCTTGCAGCCTGCCCTCTAGGGGTCGGTTAACGTCATAAAATATATACTGACTTACTTTGAGGCTGCAGGTTATTAATCAAAGAAGAAACTTGCACTTACCAGGAATGACCTACGCTCCATCCCAGGAATTCTCCTCCTGGCTGCACACAAAAGTACTACGGGATGCTGGTAGTACGGGCTTGCCCCTCTCCAGGCCTCCAGGGCAGCAGGCGCATGGCAACACCATCACTTGCAAGTTCCCCTCCAAGTCACACACCATCCTGACGTGGAAGTATATCGCCGTTCCTTCATCGTCGCTGGGTCAAAATCCTGGAACTCCTTCCCCAGCAGCACTGTGGGAGCACCTTCACCACACGGACTGCAGCGGTTCAAGAAGGCGGCTCACCACCACCTTCTCGAGGGCAATTAGGGATGGGCAATAAGTGCTGGCCTTGCCAGCGACGTCCACATCCCATGAACGAATAAAAAAAATGGATCTTGGTCTTTTTTCGTCTAGCAATTCCGATGCTCCTATGCAAATAAGTGCTAATAGCACATTAACAATTCTTAACTGATTTACACCAGCACGCAAAATATCTAGAAATGACACTGTGTAAAGATTACTGTATAAACACTTGGTACATTTGTATTAAATTTCGTTGTACCACTTCAACCTGAAGTTTTCTGAATATTTTATTTTTGACTGAAAAATGCATGGACTCGCTCACAGCTGATTTCAGTCAATTGTTTAATCCAATTTTGGGAAAAATTAAACCTGAAAAATTAGATAATATATCAATATCTGAATATCTCAATGAGAATTCACATCTTTGTTTTCAACTCCTTCCATGGCCTCGCCCTTTCCTAAGGTCTTCAATCTAAACAGAGGAAACTACAAGGGTATGAGGGACAAGTTGGCCATGGTAGATTGGGAGACTACACTAAAAGGTATGAAGGTGGACATACAATGGCTAACATTCAAGGAAATAATGCATAATTTGCAACAAACATATATTCCTCTAGGGCATAAAAAACCAAAAGGAAAAGTGATCCAACCATGGCTAACAAAAGAAATTAAAGCTAGTATTAAGTCAAAGGAGGAAGCTAATAAAGTTGCCAGAAAAAGCGGTCAGCCTGAGCATTGGGATCTTTTTAGAAATCAGCAAAGGGGGACCAAGAAATTGATAAAGAAAGAGAAAATGGAATATGAGCACAAACTAGCGAAAAATATAAAAAAGGATTGTAAAAGCTTCTATAGGTATGTGAAAAGGAAAAGACTGGCGAAGGTAAATGTAGGTCCTTTACAGTCAGAGACGGGAGAATTTATAATGGGGAATGAGGAAATGGCAGAGAAATTAAATAAATACTTTGTTTCTGTCTTCACGGAGGAAGACACAAAAAACCTCCCAGAAATACGAGAAAACCAAGGGTGTGACGAGAAGGAGGAACTTAAAGAAATTATTATTAGTAAAAAAACAGTACTAGCAAAATTAATGGGACTAAAAGTCGATAAATCCCAAGGACCGGATGACCTACATCCTAGGGTTTTGAAAGAGGTGGCCATTGGAATAGCGGACGCATTGGTTGTCATCTTCCAAAATTCTATAGATTCTGGAATGGTTCCTGCAGATTGGTGGATAGCAAATGTAACCCCGCTATTTAAGAAAGGAGGGAGAGAGAAAACAGGGAACTACAGACCTGTTAGCCTCACATCAGTAGTTGGGAAAATGCTGGAATCTATTATAAAGGATGCAATACTGGGCACTTAGAAACTAATAGTAAGATTGGGCAGAGTCAACATGGATTTGTGAAAGAGAAATCCTGTTTGACAAACCTGTTGGAGTTCTTTGAGGATGTAACTAGTGGAGTAGACATAGGGGAACTGGTAGATGTGGTGTATCTGGATTTTCAGAAGGCCTTCGATAAGGTCCCACACAAGAGGTTGGCGAACAAAATTAGGGCACATGGAATTGGGGGTCATATACTAGCATGGATTGAGAATTGGTTAACAGACAGAAAACAAAGAGTAGGGATAAATGGGTCTTTTTCAGGATGGCAGGCTGTGGCTAGTGGGGTACCGCAAGGATCGGTGCTTGGGCCCCAGCTATTCACAATCTATATCAATGATTTGGATGAGGGGACTAAATGTAACATTTCCAAATTTGCTGATGATACAAAGCTAGGTGTCAGTGTCAGTTGCGAAGAGGATGTGAAGAGGCTTCAGGGGGATCTCAACAGGCTCAGTGAGTGGGCGAGAACATGGCAGATGGAATATAATGTGGATAAATGTGAAGTTATCCACTTTGGTAGAAAAAACAGAAAGGCAGAGTATTTCCTAAATGGTGAAAGATTGGGGAATGTAGATGCTCAAAGGGACCTGGGTGTCCTTGTACATGAGTCACTGAAAGTGAATGTGCAGGTACAACAAGCCATTAGGAAGGCAAATGGTATGCTGGCCTTCATTACAAGAGGATTTGAGTACAGGAGTAAAGAAGTCTTACTCCAATTATATAGGGCCTTGGTGAGACCACACCTGGAGTACTGTGTACAATTTTGGTCTCCTTACCCAAGGAAGGATATACTTGCAATAGAGGGAGTGCAATGAAGGTTCATGAGATTGATTCCTGGGATGGCGGGACTGTCGTATGAGAAGAGATTGAGTAAACTAGGCCTGTATTCTCTTGAATTCAGAAGAATGAGAGGGGATCTCATTGAAGCATACAAAATTATTACAGGGCTTGATAGGATGGATGCTGAGAGAATGTTTCCCTTGGCTGGGGAGTCTAGAACCAGGGGCCACAGCCCCAAGATAAAGGGTAGGCCATTCAGGACTGAGATGAGAAGAAATTTCTTCACACAGAGGGTGGTGAATCTTTGGAATTCTCTACCCCAGAGGGCTGTGGAGGCTCAGTCATTGGGTATATTCAAAACAGAAGTCGATAGATTTCTGACTAGTAAGGGCATCAAGGGATATGGCGATAGGGCCGGTGAATTGAGTTGAGGCAGAAGATCAGCCATGATCTTATTGAATGGCGGAGCAGGCTCGAAGGGCCGAATGGCCTACTCCTGCTCCTATTTCTTATGTTCTTATGTTATCCCCGATTTTCATCGCTCCACTATTGGTGGCCGCGCCTTCAGCTGCCTAGGCCCGAAGCTCTGGAATTCCCTCCCTATAATACTCTGCCTCTCTAACTCTCTCCTCCTACTTTAAGACCCTTCTTAAAACCTACCTCTTGTATCAAGCTGTTGGTCACCTGTCCTAATGTCTCTTTATGTGACTCGGTGTCAAATATTGTATTCTGAAGTGTCTTTGAATTTTTTTTTAAATTTATTGATTCATATGATGTGGACATGGTTGGCAAGGCCAGCATTTACTGCCCATCCCTAAATGCCCTCGAGAAGATGGTGGCAATGTTCCCTCTAATTTTGTTTGGAGCCGTGCGGCCCTTTTAAGGGGCTGCACGGGCCACTCAAAATACAGCACATGCGCAGTTTTTGGATTGAAAAGCCAGCAAGCCAGCTGCGCGGGATCCCTGGAGCACTGTGCAGCCGCAGGGCTGTGCAGCTTACAGGGAACATTGGGTGGTGGTGAGCCGCCTTCTTGAACCGCTGCAGTCCGTGTGGCGAAGGTACTCCCACAGTGCTGTTAGGGAGGGAGTTCCAGGATTTAGACCCAGCAATGATGAAGGATCGGCGATATATTTCCAAGTCAGGATGGTGTGTGACTTGGAGGGGAACTTGGAGGTGGTGGTGTTCCCATGCGCCGGCTGCCCTTGTCCTTCTAGGTGGAGATCGCGGGTTTGGGAGGTGCTGTCAAAGTGGCGAATTGCAGCAGTGCATCTTGTAGATGGTAAATACTGCAGACACAGTGCACCGGTGGTGGAGGGGGTGAATGTTTAAGGTGGTGGATGGGGTGCCTGTCAAGCGGACTGCTTTATCCTGGATGGTGTCGAGCTTCTTGAGTTGTTGGAGTTGCACTCATCCAGGCAAGTGAAGAATATTCCATCACACTCCTGACTTGTGTCTTGTAGATGGTGGAAAGGCTTTGGGGAGTCAGGAGGTGAGACACTCGCTGCAGAATACCCAACCTCTGACCTGCTCTTGTTGCCACAGTATTTATGTGGCTGGTCCAGTTAAGTTTCTGGTCAATGGTGACCCCCAGGATGTTGATGTTGGGGGATTCAGCGATGGTAATGCCATTTAATGTCAGGGTGGCTAGCCTCTCTCTTGTTGGAGATAGTCATTGCTTGGCACTTGTGTGGCGTGAATGTTACTTGCCACTTATCAGCCCAAGCCCGGATGTGTCCAGGTCTTGCTGCATTCGGGCATGGACTGCTTCATTATCTGAGGAGTTGCAAATGGAACTGAACACTCTGCAATCATCAGTGAACATCCCCACTTCTGACCTTATGACGGAGGGAAGGTCATTGATGAAGCAGCTGAATGGCTGGGCCTTGGACACTGCCCTGAGGAACTCCTGCCGTGAAGTCCTGGGGCTGAGATGATTGGCCTCCAACAACCTTAAACATCTTCCTTTGTGCTAGGTATGACTTCAACCAGTGGGGAGTTTTTTTTCCCTGATTCCCATTGACCTCAATTTTACTAGGGCTCCTTGGTGCCACACTCGGTCAAATGCTGCCTTGATGTCACTCTCACCTCACTTTGGGGACGTTTTGCTACATTAAAGGCGCAATATAAATGCAAGTTGTTTTAATTTCTCGAAGGCATTCATATTTATATATCAACCATCTGAACTTCTCAATGGAAATACTGCACTGAAATAACTCCGGGGCATGCACTATTCCGTACATAAACTATCAAGCTCTTTAGTTGGATTACAACTTGTCAGTATTCTGATATCTATCACAATGAATAAAACCTGTAGCCTAGATGTTACTGTTGGTAATACTAGCAGAGTATCTTTCTGCAACCTAGGGCTGGATTTTGCCAATGGGGAGCTTTTAGAGGCGGGACTCCCACTTGTTGGGATTTAGTCCCGCCTCCATCGACTTCTGGCCAATCCACGCTATTTTCCCTTGATTGACCTTGTTAAGCCCGCCCAGCGGGCTCCGCAGGCCAATTAAGGGGAAACCGGTTACAGTGAACATCAGCGTATGACGTTTTATTGTCAAAAATTTTTGACAGATCAATTGTCATCGTTTGACAGCTCTGTGAAGCTGTCAAAGACTGATATTCTCTGTAGTTTGATGAGTTCTTGTATTCAAGACTCATCAAACCTCTTTCTTTAGCAGAAATTAGATGGTTGTTGCATTGGAGAATCTGTCATCTCTGCCGCGGAGATGCGAGACACTCCGCATCCCCAACTGTTGAAGCCTGCAGGAAGAAACAAAGGTAAGTAAACTTTTTCTAACACTTTCCACTTACCTCAGATACTCACCTCTCCACACTTGCACCCATCACTTACCTCCACAGCGCACTTTTGCACCCCTCCGACCCCCGCAGACCCGCTGCTCGCCTCGGTGACCCTGGCGGGGTTTGCAGCCTTCAGGAAGCCCGCACTTGTGTGGGTAAAATGGGGATAATCCTCTTATCTGCCTGTTAACTACCTGTTAACAGGCAGTTAAGTGGCTGTAATCCCCTACCCGCCTCCTGGCAAGATGGCACGGAGGCAGGTTGGGGGCGGGATGGGCACCCGCCCCCAGATTCTGCCATTTTCCTGGCAGTCCCGCCTCCAAACCCGCCTCCCCAGAGCTGGCAAGATCGCGCCCCTACTATTTCAATGGTCAAAAGTGAGAAGTCGCACAACACCAGGTTATAGTCCAACAGCTTTATTTGAAATCACAAGCTTTCGGAGCGCTGCTCCTTCGTCAGACGAAGGAGCAGCGCTCTGAAAGCTTGTGATTTCAAATAAAGCTGTTGGACTATAACCTGGTGTTGTGCGACTTCTCACTTTTGTCCACCCCAGTCCAACACCGGCATCTCCACATCATATTTCAATGGAGGAATTAATCTGCATATTTCAAATGGGTTAATGCCTTTGCGAAAATAGCAGACAGAGGAATCTCATCCAAACGCATTAGTTCACTGGTATTAATAATAGCAATCTCTAGGCTCACCCGATTACTACCTCATTATCATTCGGAGGCAACCATTTCTCTATTTAAAGGGGACCCAAAATGTAGGAACAGGACTCCTTATTCTTTACTAAATAAACGTATAGTAATGAAAGGCTGCGGATGCTGGAAATCTGAAATATAAACAGAAAATGCTGGAAATACTCAGCAGGTCAGGCAGCATCTGTGGAGAGAGAAACAGAGTTAACGTTTCAGGTCGATGACCCTTCGTCAGAACTGGAAAACGTTAGAGATGTAACAGGTTTTTAAGCAAGTGCGGGGGCAGGGAAAGGGGGGATGGGGAGGAAAGAACAAAAAGGGAAGGTCTGTGATAGGGTGGAAGGCAGGAGAGATTAAATGAACAGGCAGAACCATTACCAGCACCTGCTGTCCGAAAAAATGGGAGCAGTGGTTATGATCTGAAATTGTTGAACTCTATGTTGAGTCTATGGAGGCTGTAAAGTGCCTAATCGAAAGATGAGGTGCTGTTCCTCGAGCTTACGTTGAGCTTCATTGGAACAGTGTAGGAGGCCGAGGACAAGAGAGGTCAGAGTGGGAGTGGGACGGAGAATTAAAATGGCAAGCAACCACAGACCTGAAAGGTTATCTCTGTTTCTCTCATTCCACAGATGCTGCCTGACCTGCTGAGTGTTTCCAGCATTTTCTGTTTATATATTAATGATATACGTCTTAACTAAAACATTGCTGGGTTGAAGAGGATTTGTAGAAGTCCAACAGGGCTGATTTTGAGACTCGGGGCATTAAGGAATGAAGAGAGACACGGGGCTAAATATATTTTCATTGAAGAAACGTTGATGATGGAAGGGGTCATCACAGGATTAAACCTATTTGATCTCATCCTAGCAACCCTAACGTCTTGTCAGAAATTACAGTGCAGGAGGAGCATTGTACCTGTACCAATGCCAATTCTTTAAGTGGAGATATCTGCTCCAATCTCATTACAGCAGCTGGTAATTTCTTAAATGACCAGGGCACTACGGCCCTTCTTGGAAAACTGTCCCAGTTGATCATCCTTATGGAAAGAAATACTCTTTTACGTTTGTTCTAAGCTTGCCCTTCACAACCCTTGAACCATTGCCCGCTTGTTCTGCTGCCTTGAGATATCTAAAAGTATTGTTCCAGATCTTTGTTGCCGATGCTGAGAAAACATAGACATAGCGTAGATGTGAGCATTCTGCAGATAAAGGAAATCTTTGCCCTCCCCCAGAAATCAATTGGATAAATATCTGGTTAACAATCGCTTCGAAGGCTATAAGGATAAGTGTGGACAGAGATAATTCAAATGTTCTGTGGAACAGACTGCTGCAGGTGCTGCTGGGAACATGGAAATGCCTTTGTGCGAAACACCCAGTCAGGCTACAACAGTGGAGATGGACAGATATTCTGGAATGGACAGTTATCCTGTGATGAATAGTCTAGGAGGGACAGGTACAGGTACACTGGGATGAACAGATTCAATGAGATGAACAACTATTCTGGGATGGACAGTTATTCAGGGATGGACAGTAATTCTGGGATGGACAGGAATTCTGGAATGGACAGGTATTCTGGGATGATCAGGTATTCTGGGAGGGACTGGTACTCTGGGAACACAGATAATCTGGGATAGACAGATACTCGACAACAACAACTTGCATTTATATAGCGCCTTTAACATAGTGAGATGTCCCAAGTCACTTCACAGGAGCGATTATCAAACAAAATTTGACACCGAACCACATAAGGAGATATTAGCAACAAAAGCTTGGTCAAAGAGGTAGGTTTTAAGGAGTGTCTTAAAGGAGAAGAGAGAGGTAGAGAGGCAGAAAGGTTTAGGGAGGGAATTCCGCAGCTTAGGGCCTAGGCAGCTGAAGGCAGGGCCGCCAGTGGTGGAGCGATTAAAATCAGGGATGTGCAAGAGGCCAGAATTGGAGGAGCACAGATAACTCAGAGGGATGTAGAGCTGGAGGAGATCACAGAGATAGGGAGGAATGAGGCCATGGAGGGATTTGAAAACAAGGATGAGAATTTTAAAATCAAGGCATTGCCGGACTCTGGGATAGAAAGATACACTGGGACTACGGATACTCTGGGAACACAGATAATCTAGGATGGATGGATGTACTGGGAACACAGATACTCTGGGAATACGGATACTCTGGGAACACAGATAATCTAGGATGGACGGATGCACTGGGAACACAGATACTCTGGGAACACAGATACTCTGGGAACACAGATAATCTAGGATGGATGGATGCACTGGGAACACAGATACTCTGGGATGGACGGATACTCTGGGAAGGATGGATACTCTGGGATGGACGGATACTCTGGGAGGGACAGGTACTCTGGGAAGGAGAGATACTCAGAAAAAGATGTGGGGATCTAAATTGGATAGCCCCCGAAAACAGGCGCTCCCTGTAAGTAGTTGATAATCCCTTTATATAGCGCCAGTGAGGGTTACTTCATGCTGCTTAACACATGTTCAGCTGTGTGAGGTTAAGGGAGGGTGTCGGCTGGAGCATGGTGCGCCAAAATGATAGCACTGGCGACAAATCAGCGCTGCACGCTAATTGGCGTCATGATCTGCCTGCTCTGCACACTTCCAGCGGACGTTAAATCCGCCCGCGCGAACCCCTTTACCAAGATGGCCACTGGCGCGCTTCGCGTCATAAGTGCGCGCGCGCACCGTGAACGCCTTTTAGAACCCGAAGGGCACTCGTACCACCGAAAAAAAGGCCCTACTGAGCCCAATTTATGAGGGACTCTAGGAGGGACAGATACTCTGGGAACATAGATACTCTGGCAGGGACAGATACTCTGGAAGACACTGGTACTCTAGGAGGGCCAGATACTCTGGGAAGGACAGATACTTTGGCAAGGACAGATATTCTTGGAGAGACACGCACTCTGGGAGGAAATTTTCCATCAGAGGATTAACTGTTCAGGGTAGCGTCCATGATAAGCAGATTGTACATAGTGAAAGTTACAGTTGATGTCCTTTCTTGCACTGTGCTTTCTTAAGTTTGTAACAGACACCCTGCTACAACAGCGCAAGTAACTCCGCCATTACGAGAAGAGCGGTCTTAGTGTAAGTGGGAAGGTTCAAGCAAGCTCACTGGATTGATGGACTTCCCTGGAGAGTCACTCCCTGATGGACCAGTAATGATACATTTTTAGATTAGGTTGGACATAATAGAAGTCTAGCTCACAGTCGACAATTTAATGATGCAGCCTGAAGATTTGGAGCCATTTATGAAATGTAACAGATATGACAATTAATAAAATGCTACACACGCCTCCCACATCACTAAACCAACATCAATTGTAAAAAAATATATAATGTCAGCACTCTCAAGGAATTATGCAGACACTGGCAACCAGAAGAACGCGAAGAGGTGCCAAAGAAGAAAGGTTCAAACAGAGCGTTTGGATGTCATCCATGAGAGCATCAAAGAGCTGTAGTTTTACAGAAGTCAAAACAAAACAAGGGCAGATTAGAAAAGAGAAGAGTTCACTTGGTGACAACAGCAAGCAGGAGAGCTAAAGCTGAGGGGCTGATGCCACCCAGACAGATCTTCCAACCAAGTTGAAAGGCTGATTATACTAAACGGAGATCCGGGAGGGGAGCCTCGCCTGCTGGCTATGCATATAGAGAAATCACGGGCTCGCTCCCCCAAGTTTGCACACCCACCGTTTCCAGATAGTTGTTTGCAGTGGATGAAGGTCCAGGCTGACAGCGCACGTTCATATTAATAACAACAACAACAACTTGTGTTTATATAGCACCTTTAATGTAGTAAAAACATCCCAAGGCGCTTCACAGGAGTGTTACAAAACAAAATTTGAGACCGAGCCGCATAAGGAGATATTAGGGCAGGTGACCAAAAGCTTGCTCAAAGAGGTGGGTTTTAAGGAGTGTCTTAAAGGAGGAGAGAGAGATGGAGAGGCGGAGAGGTTTAGGGAGAGAATTCCAGAGCTTAGGGCCTAGGCAGCTGAAGGCACGGCCAACGAAGGTTGTGCGATTATAATCAGGGATGCTCAAGAGGCCAGAATTAGAGGAGCCGCAGATATCTCGATGAGGTTGTAGGGCTGGAGCAGATTACAGCGATAGGAAGGGGTGAGGCCAGGGAGGGATTTGAAAACAAGGATGATAATTTTAAAATCGAGGCGTTGCTTAACCGGGAGCCAATGTCGGTCACCGAGCACAGGGGTGTTGGGTGAACGGGACTTGGTGCGAGTTAGGACACGGGCAGCAGAGTTTTGGATGACCTCAAGTTTACGGAGGTGGTAGGCCGGCCAGGAGTGCATTGGAATCGTCAAGTCTAGAGGTAACACAGGCCCTGAATGGCCTCTTTTACATAGAATTACATACAGCACAGAAACAGGCCATTCAGCCCAACTGGTCCATGCTGGTATCTGTGCACCAAACGATCCTCTTCCCACCCTTCTTCATCTCACCCTATCAGCATATCTTTCTATTCCTTTCTCCCTCATGTACTTATCAGGCTCCCTCTTAAAGGCGTCGATGCTATTTGCCTCAACTACTCTTTGTGGTAGCGCATTCCACATTCTAACCACTCTCTGAGTGAAGAAGTTTCTCCCGAATTCCTTATTGGATTTATATTTCTAACACCTAGTTCTGGTCTCCACCACAAGTGGAAACTTCTTCTCTACATCTACCCTATCAAACCCCTTCAGGATCTTGAAGATCTCCATTAGATCAGCTCCTCAGCCTTCTCTTTTCTAGAGAAAGAGCCCCAAGTTCTCGATCCAATTTGCGCACTTGAAGGATAAGCTAATGTTCTGAGACCTGTTGAGCTGACCCATTTCAGTCAGGATGACAGCAGAGGTAAATAATAAGCTTCAGTGTCCCTGGCTAGAGAGGAGAGAAATCAGCCCACGTTCTGCAACCCTAACCGCTGCCCGACCACCGCTGTGCTGGAAAGTGGCCTTTGGGTCGGGATGACATCAAACTCGGCTGTGAGGGCCCTACCCATCGTCCAATAGCCTGCTGACGCTCGCTGTCTGGACACAAAAAGATTGGCCGCTCGGGCTGAAGGCACCTGGGAAACAATAGAAGACATCGCCTTCAGGAGAAATTGGATCCAAAAATAAAACAAAGCAGTATTGCTGTGTGTGTAACTCCAAATGAGCACAGGAAAAGGCATGAGTTCCCTAAATCCTAACTAATCTAATCACCTTTCTTGTGTGTGCAATGGATATAATAAGAGTTGTGTTTTTTTGGATATGACAATCAGGCACATTCCACATCAGCTGCACCTGACAGCTGCTTTTTCCACATACTTGGAAGCCCTCCACCACTCGATATAAAACAAACGCACGGAGAGGTTTTTGTGGCCAGACCACCCAACGTTCGAGGCGATGGCAATGGCACCCGCAGACCTCCTCGCTGGTTCAGCAGCTGAACCTGCTCCAACCAGGCACCTTGCTGGATAAAACTATGCTCAGAGTTTTGACTTTCAAGCTCTCACCACGTAACTTTAATGTAAGTATTAATCACTGGTCAGGCCTCAGCTGGGGTATTGTGCTCTATCCTGGGCACCGCACTTTAGGAAGGGTGTCGAGGCCTTGGAGAGGGTGCAGGAGAGATTTACTAGAAATGGTACCAGGACTGCGGGACTTCAGTTATGCTCGGAGACTAGAGAAGCTGGGATTGTTCTTCCTAGAGCAGAGAATGCTGAGCACGCACTTGCATCAGGCAAGTGAGGCGGAACTGGCAGGATTTCTTGTGGGTGATATAATCCCGCCAATAATGCCTCCTAGCACAGAAGGAGGCCATTCGGCCCATCACACCTGTGCCGGCTCTTTGAAAGAGCGATCCAATTAGTCCCACTCCCCTGCGCTTTCCCCATAGCCCTGCAAATGTCTTCTTTTCAAGTATATATCCAATTCCCTTTTGAAAATGACTAGTGAATCTGTTTCCTTCACCCTTTCATGCAGGGCATTATAATCACGTAATCTACGCTGACACTCCAGTGCAGTACTGAGGGAGTACTGCACTGTCGGAGGTGCTGTCTTTCAGATGAGATGTTAAGTTAAGGTGTCATCTTCTCACTCAGGTGGACGTTAAAATTAAAGATCCCATAGCACTTTTTCAGGAAGAGCCAGGGGAATTCTCTCAGTATCCTCCCCAAAATTTATCACTAAAACAGATTATCTGGTCATTTATCTCAATGCCGTTTGTGGGGGCTTGCTGTGCACAAATTGGCTGCCGCGTTTCTCTGCACGACAACAGTGACTACACTTCAAAAGCATTTCATTGGCTCTGAAGTGCTTTGGGACGTCCTGAGGTTGTGAACGGAAGAAAGAAAGACTTGCATTTCTATCGCGCCTTTCACTACCTCAGGATGTCCCAGAGCGCTTTACAACCAATGAAGTACTTTTGAAGTGTAGTCACTGTTGCAATGGAGAAAACACAGCAGCCAATTTATACACAGCAAGCTCCCGCAAACAGCAATGTGATAATGAGCAGATCATCTGTTTTTATTATGTTGATTGAGGGATAAATATTGGCCAGGACACCGAGGATAACGCCCCTGCTCTTCTTCGAAATAACATCATAGGATCTTTTACATCCTCCTGAGAGATCAGCCGGAGCCTCGGTTTAACGTCTCATCCAAAAGATGGCAACTCTGACAGTGCAGCACTCCCTCAGCACTGCACTGGAGTGTCAGCTTAGATTTTTGTGCTGAAGTCTCTGGAGTGGGACTTGAACCCACAACCTTCTAACTCCAAGGTGAGAGTGCTACCCACTGAGCCACGGCTGACAAATGCTGGCATTATATAAATGCAAGTTCTTTGCCCTCAGATGACCCCGTTCTCTCTATTTGGGACGATGTCAAGACTGGAGCAGACTGACGGCCAGAACTCCTGCTTCCAGCGGTGGAGAGAGAGCTCCCAGCAATATCAGGCCCCTTGTGCACATTCTACCTTAAATGGAAGCAGTGTTTCTTGATGTCGGTGGGTAGAATCCATTACAATATCACCAAAGGGAATTCCCAGGCAAACACCCCCATTAACAGTGGAGATAAAGAGAAAACCAGGAGTTTTAAGAAATCCAAAGCAAAAATTAAAATGCTGGAACCTGTCTTCTTCTTCTTAGGCAGTCCCTCGGAACCGAGGATGACTTGCTTCCACATTAAAAATGAGTTCGCAGGTGACTGATGAGTCCAATGCGGGACCTACAGTCTCTGTCACAGTTGGGGCAGACGGTGGTTGAAGGGGCAGGCGGGTGGGGTGCTTGGGTTGACGTGCGCTCCTTGCGCTGTTTGCACTTGGCTTCCGCTTGCTCCCGGCGAAGAGACTCGAGGTGTTCGGCGCCTTCCCGGATGCTTCTCCTCCACTTTGTGCGGTTTTGGGCCAGGGATTCCCAGGTGTCGGTGGGGATGTTACACTTTTTCAAGGAGGCTTTGAGGGTGTCCTTGAAGCATTTCCTCTGCCCACCTAGGGCTCTCTTGCCGTGTCAGAGCTCCAAGTAGAGTGCTTGTTTTAGGAGTCTCGTATCGGGCATGCGGACGATGTGACCCATCCATCGGAGCTGATCGAGCGTGGTCAAAGCTTCGATGCTGGGGATGTTGGCCTGAGCAAGAACACTGACATTGGTGCGCCTATCCTGCCAATGGATTTGCAGGACCTTGCGGAGGCAGCGTTGGTGGTACCTCTCCAGTGCTTTGAGGTGCCTGCTGTACATGGTCCATGTCTCTGAGGCATACAGCAGGGTGGATATCACTGCTGCTCTGTAGACCTCAAACCCGGCACTAAGCTGGAACCTGTGGCAGGTTAGTCGGGCTCGATTAACAGCAACGTATTACTGAGAGTTCAAGGTTACTCACCAGAGGGCAGCATTGTGTTTTCGTGCCAGTTCTAAATGTACGTCAAAATGAACTGGCTTATACTCACACACTCAGTGGCAGTAACCTGCATTATATTTGACAAAGGGGTGTCCCCAGTGCTGGAATCTCCTCATTTATGAATGGGGTTCATTAAGTGCGAGGAAGGAAAGGAGAGAATATAAACTCCATTCAAAAAAGCTGGCAGTACAACACGTTTTATGTTAATAAAATAAGAAAAAAAAGAAAGACCTGCATTTATGTAGCACCTTTCACGACCTCAGGATGTCCCAACGCGCATTACAGCCAATGAAATACTTTGGAAGTGTCGTCGCTGTTGTAATGTGGGAAACACGGCAGCCAATTTGTGCACAGCAAGCTCCCACAAACAGCAATGTGATAATGACCGGATAATCTGTACTTAGTGATGTTGATTGAGGGATACATTTTGGCCAGGACACCGGGGAGAACTCCCCTTGCTCTTCTTTGAAATAGTGCTGAGGGATCTTTTATGTCCACTTGTGAGAGAAGATGGGGCCTCGGTTTAACGTCTCATTCGAAAGGCGACTTTAACATATTTTGCTGTGCCTGATTTGTTTTTCCAAATGTGTAATGTGTCTATTTTAACTTAATTTTATTTAGGACAAATTAAGTTGGTTAATTTTCTTGCAGGATTCCGCACGCTAACAACAGTCCGTGTGTTAAGTGCTTTAACGCTGGAGGAGAGCGGGCGTGAAGTTCTTCCCCTCTGCTGGCTGAAGTCCTAACCCTAAGCAGGGATACAGTGGCATCGCAGACTCACTGAAACGTGGGATTATGAATTTGCCACAAAAAAACAATCGCCAGCTCTGAAGAAGGGCACTCACCCATAAACGCCGTACCCCATCGCTTGTCATTACAGATGTCAAATAACCTACTGTGCATTTCCAACATTTTCTGTTTTTGTTTCAGAATGATACTGGAGCTTAGAGGGTTAAATTATAAGGACAATCTGCAAAAAACTTGGTTTGTATTCCCTTGAGTCTAGGAGAATGAGGGCTGTTAAAAGGATTTGATTTGGTAGCTACAGAGAAGCTATTTCCTCTGGTGGGGAAATCAAGAACAAGGGGACATAAACGAGATACCTGTGGACGAGATACCTGTGGATGAGATACCTGGGGTCGAGGTACCTGGAGTCGAGGTACCTGTGGATGAGATACCTGGGGTCGAGGTACCTGTGGATGAGATACCTGGGGTCGAGGTACCTGGAGTCGAGGTACCTGTGGACGAGATACCTGGGGTTGAGGTACCTGGAGTCAAGGTACCTGGGGTCGAGGTATCTGGAGTCGAGATACCTGTGGACGAGATACCTGGGGTCAAGGTACCTGGAGTCGAGATACCTGTGGACGAGATACCTGGGGTCGAGGTACCTGTGGATGAGATACCTGGGGTCAAGATACCTGGGGTCAAGATACCTGGGGTCAAGGTACCTGGGGTCAAGATACCTGGGGTCGAGGTACCTGTGGACGAGATACCTGGGGTCGAGGTACCTGTGGACGAGATACCTGGGGTCAAGATACCTGGGGTCAAGATACCTGGGGTCAAGGTACCTGGGGTCAAGATACCTGGGGTCGAGGTACCTTGGGTCGAATACCTGGCGTCGAGATACCTGGGGTCGAGGTACCTGTGGTCGAGATAGCTGGGGTCGAGGTACCTGGGGTCAAGATACCTGGGGTCGAGATAGCTGGGGTCGAGGTACCTGGGGTCCAGATACCTGGGGTCGAGATACCTGGGGTCAAGATACCTGGGGTCAAGATACCTGGGGTCAAGGTACCTGGGGTCAAGATACCTGGGGTCGAGGTACCTGGGGTCGAGGTACCTGGTGTCGAGATACCTGAGGTCGAGGTACCTGGGGTCGAGATACCTGGGGTCGAGGTACCTGGGGTCGAGATACCTGGGGTTGAGGTACCTGGGGTCGAGATACCTGGGGTCGAGATACCTGGGGTCGAGGTACCTGGGGTCGAGATAGCTGGGGTCGAGATACCTGGGGTCGAGGTACCTGGGGTCAAGATAGCTGGGGTTGAGGTACCTGGAGTCAAGGTACCTAGAGTCGAGGTACCTGGGGTCGAGGTATCTGGAGTCGAGATACCTGTGGACGAGATACCTGGGGTCGAGGTACCTGTGGACGAGATACCTGGGGTCGAGGTACCTGTGGACGAGATACCTGGGGTCAAGATACCTGGGGTCGAGGTACCTGGGGTCGAGATAGCTGGGGTCGAGGTACCTGGTGTCGAGGTACCTGGGGTCGAGATAGCTGGGGTCGAGATACCTGGGGTCGAGGTACCTGGGGTCGAGATAGCTGGGGTCGAGGTACCTGGTGTCGAGATACCTGGGGTCGAGATACCTGGGGTCGAGGTACCTGGCGTCGAGATAGCTGGGGTCGAGATACCTGGGGTCGAGGTACCTGGGGTCGAGATAGCTGGGGTCGAGATACCTGGGGTCGAGGTACCTGGGGTCGAGATAGCTGGGGTCGAGGTACCTGGGGTCGAGGTACCTGGGGTCGAGATACCTGGGGTCGAGGTACCTGGGGTCGAGATACCTGGGGTCGAGGTACCTGGGGTCGAGATACCTGGGGTCGAGATACCTGGGGTCGAGGTACCTGGGGTCGAGATAGCTGGGGTCGAGGTACCTGGGGTCGAGGTACCTGGGGTCGAGATACCTGGGGTCAAGGTACCTGGTGTCGAGATACCTGGGGTCGAGATACCTGGGGTCGAGATAGCTGGGGTCGAGATACCTGGGGCCGAGGTACCTGGGGTCGAGATACCTGGGGTCGAGGTACCTGGCGTCGAGATACCTGGGGTCGAGGTACCTGGGGTCGAGATAGCTGGGGTCGAGATACCTGGGGTCGAGGTACCTGGGGTCAAGATAGCTGGGGTCGAGATACCTGGGGTCGAGGTACCTGGGGTCGAGGTACCTGGGGTCGAGATACCTGGGGTCGAGATACCTGGGGTCGAGGTACCTGGGGTCGAGATACCTGGGGTCGAGGTACCTGGGGTCGAGGTACCTGGGGTCGAGATACCTGGGGTCGTGATACTTGGGGTCGAGGTACCTGGGGTCGAGGTACCTGGGGTCGAGGTACCTGGGGTCGAGATAGCTGGGGTCGAGATACCTGGGGTCGAGGTACCTGGGGTCGAGATACCTGGGGTCGTGATACTTGGGGTCGAGGTACCTGGGGTCGAGGTACCTGGGGTCGAGTTACCTGGGGTCGAGATAGCTGGGGTCGAGATACCTGGGGTTGAGGTACCTGGGGTCGAGTTACCTGGGGTCGAGTTACCTGGGGTTACCTGTAAGGGGCATATCAGAGCAACGCCATGCCACTCCGACAGATAACAAGAGGTCCGGGAGGGGTCAAACACAAATGTATTTAGTTTTAAATCATCACCTTTCATTTGAACCAGCAAGGCATTTTTTTTTTAAGCCAATGGATCCTCTCCGGAATAGAATCCCGCCGAGTCCTTTAAAAGACACGTTTCTTTGATGTAGGAAGATGCACTCTACCTCCTCCCAATCAGACAATGGCTCAGTTGTGGAAACAGGGAGAATCCCGAAGGAACCTGGTGTCTCCTCATTTTCTGTATCACCCGCCCCTCTCCCCCCCACACCCCCCAACTGATCTGCTGAGTTTCTGCCAAGAGCCTGATGAAAATTTTACACCTATGGTTTTTTTTGTGGGGCTGTAAATTAACCTCTTTCTAATGTTTCAAAATGCGATACATTTTCAAGCTTATTTCTAAGGTAGATCATACTTTGCACATCCCATTACACAGCTGCTAATCATATGCACCTACAAGTTTGTAGATCAGATCAGAGTAAGAGGAAGAAGCAGCAACAAAATCATTGTCAGTGGAATGGACGAATAAGACCAAGGTCCATTTAGTTGCATGATACAACGATATTAAGTGTGAGCTGCGGGTAGCACCCTCGCCTCTGAGTCAGAAGGTTGTGGGTTCAAGTCCCACTCCAGAGACTTGAGCGCAAAAATCTAGGCCGTCACTCCAGTGCAGTACTGAGGGAGCACTGCACTGCCGGAGGTGCTGTCTTTTGGATGAGACGTTAAACCGAGGCACCGTCTGCTCTCTCAGGTGGACCTGAGAGATCCCATGGCACTATTTTGATGAAGAGTAGGGGAGTTATTCCCCGTGTCCTGGCCAATATTTATCCCTCAATCAACATCACTAAAACAGATTATCTGGTCATTATCACAGTGCCATTTGTGGGAGCTTGCTGTGCACAAATTGGCTGCCGTGTGTCCTACATTATAACAGTGACTACACTTCAAAAGTACTTCATTGGCTGTAAAGCACTTTGGGACATCCTGAGGTCGTGAAAGGCGCTATATAAATGCAAGTCTTTCTTTCTAATAAATCACTAAGGATAGCAATCAATCTCTATCAATTATTCTACAACAGACATGATGCAAGGGAAACACCAGTGGTGGAGAGCCTAGCAAGGAGTGACATTTTTGAAGTGTAGTCACTGCTGTAATGAGGGAAACACGACAGCCAACTTACACACAGCAATGTGATAAATGGCCAGGTAATCAGTTTTGGTGATGTTAGCGGGGGGACAATTAATGTCCAGGACACTGGGGAGAACTCCCCTGCTCTTCTTCGAAATAGTGCCATGGGATCTTTTATGTCTACCTGAGAGGACAGATGGGGCCTCGGTTTAACGTCTCATCCAAAAGACGGCATCTCCAACAGTGCAGCACTCCCTCAGCCTAGATTTTGTGCTGAAGTCTCTGGAGTGGGAATTTGAACCCACAACCTTCTGGCTTAGAAGTGACGGTGCTACCAACTGAGCCACGGCTGACACATAGAGCAAATTCAGCCAAGAACTTCAAGACTGATCTGGAGAACTTCATTTACTATGCTTTCAATTTCATCCCAAAGCCTCACCTTTACACGGTTCCATCTCTACCTCTTGCTTCCCCTTCAAGGGTTTCTCCCTGTCCATTATTACACTTCAAGTAGGCGTTCAATACATTAATATAGTGATGAATGACAGGGAGTCCGGCCAGATAATCAAGTACTTTGATATGAGTCTCCATTCATATCCAAATGTGTACCATTCAGCAAGCGTTCTTTGATGTAAGTGTCTCCGTGCTAGAAACATAGGGCACTTCTATAAGTGTCGATTCTTGAGGCTAAATTACACTTGAATGAAGTAATCATTGTTCCTTCATTGTTATTTCAGTTTTCCAGCATCCGCAGTATTTTGCTATTGTAATCATTGTTCCTATTTACTGTAGACAGTTGTTTATTTAGCTACCTTCAATTATAAAGGCTGAACTGGCAACCTCCCTGCTTATTATGTCAAGCTGTGCTGAGTAGTTTTATTGTTTTTTGGCCACCTAACCCTAGAGGGATCTAGTATTGAGTTCCTTTCAACACCCAGTGATGCACCATCTCCAAACCATCATGACTAATGCCTCCTACGCACATTTTCTGTGAAGTTCGATAGGTTCTTATACCTGTTTATACCTTCATTGGAAGTATCATAGAATCATAGAAGTTTACAGCACAGAAGGAGGCCATTTGGCCCATCATGTCTGTGCCGGCCAAAAAAGAGCTATCCAGCCCAATCCCACTTTCCAGCTCTTGGTCCGTAGCCCTGTAGGTTACAGCATTTCAAGTGCGTATCCAAGTACTTTTTAAATGCGATGAGGGTTTCTGCCACTACCACCCTTTCAAGCAGTGAGTTCCAGACCCCCACCACCCTCTGGGTGAAATATTTTTTCCTCAATTCCCCTCTAATACCAATTACTTTAAATCTATGCCCCCCTGGATATTGAAGTAGTTCTGCAACACAACCTAGTTCCCAGCGTGACTATTCTAAGCCCATTTAGGTTGTGGTACTGATTCAGCAACACCAGAACATGTGTAATATTTGCAGTTCAACTGATGGCAGCTCGTCCCTCCCGTGGCCTGTGTAAAATGAATTGACTCGGCGACAGCAAGCGTTGCTCGATCGTAGGAGCCACTTACTTCAGCATACCAGCTGCATTTTTCCTCTGGAGGCAAGGAACAAACAATTAGCTGAGGAGATTGATTTCTGAAGGCAGGGGAGTGCCACTTGAGAGATAAAGAAAACATAGCAAGGACTTGATGTGAAAGAAAGAACCTGCATTTCTATAGCGCCTTTCGACCTCAGGATGTCCCAAAACGCTCCACAGCCAATGAAGTACTTTTGAAATGTCGGAGGGAATTTTTTAACATGGGTGAACGGGTGGGAATGGGTGCGGGTGGGAATGGGTGAACGGGTGGGAATGGGTGCGGGTGGGAATGGGTGAACGGGTGGGAATGGGTGCGGGTGGGGGGTTAAAAGGGCAAAAAATTGAAGCGTGTCAGGTACTGATTTACAGGTTTTACTGAGGCGGGACAAGGGGCGCGCAGTCAACCCGCTCCCAGGAGGCAGGTTGGCATTTTAAATATGTTAATGAGGCTGGAAGCCTCAAATTTAACCTGCTTTGCGGGTTTAACTGGGCCTTGGGAAACCCGGCAGCTGCAGTGAGGCGAGGACAGCCTCGGGGAGCGCCTCTTGTGGCTAGGAGCAGGGGTGCTTCCTCCCGGCCCTCTAAGCACCCCCACCATCACTACTTAAAGGGGGGGGGTCCATTGATGCTGCAGCACATCATTCTCAGCATTGTTTGGGATGCAGCTGCCATAACAACCATAAGAAGAAGGACAAGGAGAAGGAGCGAAATAACAACAGAAAACGCTGGAAAAACTCAGCAGGCCAGGCAGCATCCATGGAAAGAGAAACAGAGCGAACATTTCAGGTCGAAGACCTTTCGTCAGAACTGGAAAAAAGCAGGAAATAAAATAGATTTTAAAGCAAGTTAGGGCTGGGAAAAGGGGGAGGGGATAAAAGAACAAAAGGGAAGGTCAGTGATAGGATAGAAAGCAGAAGAGATTAAGAGACATTGAGAGACATTGAGAGACATTAAGGAGAAGGAGCACTTATTTACAAATGCTGATGGCAGATCTCTGTCCCAGGGAGAGAGCCCAGACGTTTTCTGAGGAAGCTTTGGAGGCATTGGTTTTAGCAGTGGAGAGAAGGCGGGCGGTCCTCTACCAACTACCAACTCGCCACTCCAGACTATGTGGAGGGAAGTGGCACACCACGTCATGGGCAGCTCTGTGCTCCCCAGGACCCACACACAGTGCAGGAGGAAGTTTAACGAGCTCACACGGGTGGTCAGGGTGAGTGAAGGCTTCAACAAATGCTACATACCACCATCTGTACCACAAGCTTCACACACTGCTCAATGTACCACAACCCCAGTACTCACTTACCAACAATCCCTACCTACCAACACTAACACCCACATCTCACACCTTGCACACAATGACAGCTATTCAACTATGGCAGGCACAGGGGTCATTAGTTATTAGAATTCATGTGATATGTGTGATATGTTTATAGATACATTTATTAAGTGTGTTTGGAAAATTTTGTGGTCTCTCTCATTTCACCTTTGTGCCCAGGAGGATGCTGTGATATGGTGTGAGACAGGGATTGTATGATGGGGACGTGTTGAGCTATGGGGATCTGGGGTTTCATTCCTACAAATCAGAGTCTGATAAGCCGGTCTTGGACAGCCCGTCCAGAAGGCCAATTGCCTTGCTGCCTCCGCCCTCCCTCCTGTTCCTCCTCCTCCTTCTCCTCGTCCTCCTCCTCATCCTCTGCCTCGACCTCTTCCTCCTCATCCTCCTCTGCCTCGTCATCCTCCTGAGGTAATCCCGCAATCCCGCTGCTCCCATGACTGTGAGGAAGTGTTGCGAGCAGAAGCCTTTAACAAATAATGAGGGACTTCTGCACTTGAATCAACACTCCCTGTCACCAAAAAAACTTGAAATAACTGAAGAAAGCTGTTTCAGTTGCAGGAAGTAGCAAACAGGCACTGAAACTGCAGAACCATGTTAGTTGCAGCTGATTGGGGATGGTGCCTTTAAATATCGCTGCTGCAGCCTGCTTCCTGCTGGTAGACGCCAGCTCTCCCTGTCGTTGTTCTGTGCTGCCGTTAAGGTAGTGGCTATAATGAAGTTGGGAGATCGGATGTCCAGTGAGCATTGCACACTCACCGACGTCACGATCTCCATGATGACGAGGTCCCTGGCGATTGAGTTTACCGGCAGCGCTAGCGGCAACACCGATATGGCGTGCGGTGCTGGAACCGGCATCAGTTGTCATTACAACTGTCAATGGCATTTTAGCGCCATCTTGTGGTGCTGACGTGTGGCGCAAACCACACAAATTTTCCCCCCCTTGAGTATTGCGTCCAGTTCTGATCGAGACACACGGGAGACATTCAAACCCCGAAGGCAGTGCAGAGAAGAGACACAAGGCTGATCCCTAGTGATCCCTAGTGTCAGAGGTCTGAGTTACGGGGAAAGACTGGAGAGACTTTAAACATTTTAAGCCTGGAATGGAGGGTCTGAGAGAAAAGTCAAATCTGGAAAATTGCTTCAAACTAAATTGTGACAGTAGGACAAGGCGACAGAGGTTCAAACTAGTAAAAGATAAAGTTAGGACTGATATTAGTAAGTTCTCTCTCACATTCTCTGAAGTGATCAACACATGGAATGGACTTCCAAATAGATTGGATGCTGCAATGGAAGAGCCAAGATGGGCCAAATGGCCTTCCTCATGTGTGATTATCTTGTAATCTTGTGGGGGTAGAATTTCTGCAGATTGTTGTCTGCCTTTGCCTCAGCAATCTACATCTTCATCCATTTTCTTGCACCGTAACTTCAGTGGAAGATCAGTGGAAACCCCAGAAAAACTGCATAAACGGCCACTTCGACCACCTCTCCATGGGTTCTGCCCATCTTCCATCAAAGTTATGGCAGAAGATCAGGAGAACCTCAGCAGCCATGTTAGACCTTCCCAACCTTAGATTTATACTGCAGGCAATGGGGTAATTGTGACCTCGGGCGATAGTGTAAAATGGGCGCTATCGTCTCGACCTCCTGATAAGCACCTCTCCAATGATTTTCCTTTCCAATGACTTCACAGGCGGCCAAGCCCAAAGTCAAAATTATCCCCAATGTATCAAATTATACTCATCTACTTCCATCTACTGTACCTACATGGAATTTAACATAACACATTTTAAATACACAAAATACCTCAATATACATAAGTTTAATCATTTTCCTGTACAGTTGCATTTTTTTTATGCCTTTATTATTTTACAAACCTTATTTCCACGACTAAGTTTTTCAGCTTGGTGGAGGATCCAAGATGGTGGCCGAATGGATTTTCCGAAAATACTTGGAGCAATTTCATGGGTTCCCCATTTAAAAAAAAGTTATATCTTTTGCTAACCGCTCATTGTTAAATAGATGTTTGATATGTACTTGTTGGAAGATCATGTACCTGTTTTCAATGGTGTGTTTCAACAACAACAACAACAACTTGCATTTATACAGCGCCTTTAATGTAGTAAAACGTCCCAAGGCGCTTCACAGGAGTGTAATCAGACTAAGTTTGACACCGAGCCAAAGAAGGAGGTATTAGGACAGGTGACCAAAAGCTTGGCCAAAGAGGTAGGTTTTAAAGAGCGTCTTAAAAGAGGAGAGAGAGAGGTAGAGAGAGGCGGAAAGGTTATAGGGAGGGAAATCCAGAGCTTAGATCCGAGGCAGCTGAAGGCATGGATTCCACTGGCGGGGCAAAGGGAATCAGGGATGCACCAGTGGCCAGATTTGGAGGAACCCAGAGTTCTCGGAGGGTTGCAGGGCTAGAGGAGGCTATAGAGATAGGGAGGCCATGGAGGGATTTGAACATGGGAATGAAAATGTTAAATTCGAGGCGTTGCTGGACCGGGAGCAGAGGGATGATGGTTGAAAGGGACTTGGTGCGAGTTACGGACAGCAGAGTTTTGGAAGTGCTTAGAGGGTGGAAGATGGGAGGCTGGGTCAGGAGAGCATTGGAATAGTCGAGGAGTAAATGTCTTCAGGAGAGGGTTGGGCAGGGGGTGGGGGGGTGGGGGGGATTGTGAGAGAAAAGTAGTGGGAAAAAAATCTTTAAAAATAATGGCTGCTTGCATGAACCATGTTAGTTAACTGTGGATAGAAAGCGGTGGACAGCATTCAGCTGTGTCCATCCATCAGGCTACGCTGTCCATTTGAGGAAACCTTGACGTACCATGTCCACGTTATGCTTATGGATCTTAACAAAGGATGGCTGAGGGTTTTTTGTTGAGCCCCACAAAGCATGTCTGACCATAAACAAACTCGCTGGAGATTAGGAACGTTTATTTCTCCCCACCCCCCAACCCCCACCCCGCCTGAGGCACCAGCAGTGCCGGGTCTGGTGGTAGAGGATAGACAGATTCCCAAAGTGCCCGAAGGCACCTCATATCCTGAGTGGACATTCCTTCTTGGATACTTGCTTCTACTTTGGCACACAAACTGATTATGACACGTCAAGGGTGTGAGGAGAGAGACAGAAACAAAACTAGAAGTCACGTCGACAAGGCTGCAGGAAAGTTAGAAGTAAAGTAAGGTTGAGTAAGTTCCACTTTATCTAATAGGCTTTAGATAACATGAAAGCAGTAGCACACCGCAGCTTTCTGATTATATCATAGGACAATAGATATTACAGCACAAAAGGAAGCTGGGACAGTGGTGGAGGTTATACGCGTATATGCACACTTTCATTTTTTGTTGCTAAACATTTGGGAGCTAGAAATGATGGATTCTGCTTGTCCATTGAGTCTCAGACTAGGCACCTGCCCCACAGCAACAGAAACAACAACAACAACTTGCATTTATATAGCGCCTTTGCTGTAATAAAACATCCCAAGGCATTTCACAGGAGTGGTATCGAACAAAATTAGACACCGAGCCACATAAGGAGATATTAAGGCAGGTGACCAAAAGCTTAGTCAAAGAGGTAGGTTTTAAGGAGCATCTTAAAGGAGGAAAGAGAGGTGGAGAGGTTTAAGGAGGGAATTGTAAAGCCTAGGGCCTTGGCAGCTGAAGGTACGGCCACCGATGGTGGAGCGATTAAAATGAGGGAAGCTCAAGAGACCAGAATTGGAGGAGTGCAGAGACCTCGGAGTGTTGCAGGGCTGAAGCAGATTACAGAGATAGGGAGGGGCGAGACCATGGAAGGATTTGAAAACAAGAATGTTTCCAGAGTATATCAAAAACTATTCCCACTGCTCTGCTTTCCCCCTTAGTCTTGTATCTTCCTCTTTAGTGTCAGCTGTGGCTCAGTTGGTAGCACACTCGCCTCTACATAAGAACATAAGACGTAGGAGCAGGAGGAGGTCATTCGGCCCCTCGAGCCTGCTCCGCCATTCAATAAGATCATGGCTGATCTGATCTTGGCCTCAACTCCACTTCCCTGCCCGCTCCCCATAACCCTTGACTCCCTTACCATTCAAAAATCTGTCTATCTCCACCTTAAATATATTCAATGACTCCGCCTCCACAACTCTCTGGGGTAGAAAATTCCAAAGATTAACGACCCTCTGAGAGAAGAAATTCCTCCTCATTTCCATTTTAAATGGGTGCCCCCTTATTCTGAAATGATACCCTCTAGTTCTAGATTCCCCCACGAGGGGAAACATCCTCCCTGCATCTACTCTGTCAAGCCCCTTCAGAATCTTATATGTTTCAATAAGATCCCTCTCATTCTTCTAAACTCCAATGAGTATAGGCCCAACCTGATCAACCTTTCTTCATAAGACAACTCCTTCATCTCCGGAATCAACCTCATGAACCTTCTCTGAACTGCCTCCAATGTAAGTATATCCTTCCTTAAATAAGGAGACCAAAACTGTACGCAATACTCCAGGTGTGGTCTCACCAATGCCCTGTACAGTTGTAACAGGACTTTCCTACTTTTATACTCTGAATCAGAAGGTTGTGGGTTCAAGTCCCACTCCAGGGACTTGAGCATATAAAGCTGGGCTGACACTCCAGTGCAGTGCTGAGGGAGTGCTGCACTATCGGAGGTGCCGTCTTTCAGATGAGACGTTAAACTGAGGCCCCGTCTGCTCTCTCAGCTGGACGTAAAAAATCCATGGCACTATTTTGAAGAAGAGCAGGGGAGTTATCCCCGGTGTCCTGGCCAATATTTATCCCTCAACCAACATAACAAAAACAGATTATCTGGTCATTATCACATTGCTGTTTGTGGGAGCTTGCTGTGTGCAAATTGGCTGCCGCATTTCCCACATTGCAACAGTGACTTCACTTCAAATAGTGCTTCATTGGCTGTAAAGCGCTTTGGGACGTCCGGTGGATGTGAAAGGCGCTATATAAATGCAAGTCTTTCTTTCTTTCTTTCTGCTTCAAATGTTTATTTTTCCCTTAAAAGATGCAATGGCATCTGCCCCAACTATTCCCCATGATAAAGCATTCGATGCTCGAACAAAAAAGCGTTTCTGCTAATCTCTCTGCTCACTGGCTTAGTGACAATTTTTATTTGAATGTAGTAACTTACATAGTTTTTTCAGCAATGTTGGCTCTAAAGAAAAGTGGCAGCGATCATGTTTATCTTTGATTTATATATAAAAGAGAAAGTTGATAAGGTGGTTAAAAAAACATATGGGTTACTTGGATTTATAAATAGAGGAATAGAATATAAAAGCAAAGCGCTCATGCTCGAACTTTATAACTCACTGGTTAGGCCTCAGCTGGAGTATTGTGGACAATTCTGGGCACCACACTTCAGGAAAGATGTAAAGGCCTCAGAAAGGGTACAGAGGAGATTTACCAGGATGTTACCAGGGATGAGGGACTTCAGTTATGAGGAGAGGTTGGAAAAGTTAGCATTGTTCTCCTTTGAACAGTGAAGGTTAAGAGGTGACCTAATGGAGGTTTTCAAGATGATGAGAGGCTTTGATAGAGTAGATAGGGAAAAAAATATTCCCTCTGGTGAGTGGGTCAATAGATTCAAAATCATTGGCAAAAGATCCAGAGGGGCGATGAGGAGACATTTTTTCATTCAGAGCGTTGTTGGGATCTGGAACGCTCTAACTGAAAAGGTGGTGGTGGGAACGGTAGCATAGTGGTTATGTTACTGGACTAATAATCCCGAGGTCTTGGACTCATAATCTGGGGACATGAGTTCAAATCTCCACCATGGCAGCTGGGGAATTAAAATTCAGTTAATCAAATAAATCTGGAATAAAAAGCTAGCATCAGTAATGGTGACCATGAAACTACCAGATTTTCATAAAAACCCATCTGGTTCATTAATGTCCTTTAGGGAAGGAAATCTGCCGTCCTTACCTGGTCTGGCCTTTATGTGACTCCAGACCCTCAGCAATGTGGTTGACTCTTAACTGCCCCTCTGAAAGGGCCTAGCAAGTCACTCAGTTGTACCAAAATCGCTATGAAAAAGTAGGAGTATCTTCACCACACGGACTGCAGCGGTTCAAGAAGGCAGCTCACCACCACCTTCTCGAGGGCAATTAGGGATTGGCAATAAATGCTGGCTTTGCCAGCGACACCCACATCCTGTGAATGAATTTTTAAAAATTGAAAACAGTGTTGGACAGGTAGTTGGGGATGAGGAACTTACAGGGTTATGGACAAAAAGCGGGGGATGTGGGACTGAGCACGACTGCTGTTTCAAAGAGCCGGCACAGGCACGACGGGCCGAATGGCCTCCTTCTCTGCTGTAAGTTATAAATGTGGCTATTCTCACCGCTCCTAAAAACAGTTTCCTTGCAGGATTATAAAAATCTCAATACTTTTCCATCGCTGGACAGGAGGGGAGGAGAGAATGAGTTTACAAACAGCACATCCTGGCACTCTCTGATTAACAAGTCCTGCTGTCGATCATAAAGGAATTCTGGGAGTTGTAGGCACCGATGCATGCTGGGAGAAGGACAGCACCAATCTCACCAGCTGCTGCCATGAATTCAGTGCCCGGGGAAGCAAGGGTTTAATTTTACGCTTAGCACCATGCTGTCAATCAGCTGCAAATCTGGAGTGAGAGTCATACAGCTTTGTGATTTCCACAACTGTAATTAGCTCTGGTCACAAGTCAATGAGTTTCTAAGTCAGGGATGATGGCAAATTTAGGAAAAGAAAGAATTCTGTTGTTAGTTGAAACATTGAAAATCAAAATCTGCGACTTAGTTGTATTTTGTGTACACAGTATCTACATAACAGACAACAGATCATGAAATGAAAACATAAATAAAATGGATGGGCGAGAGGTAGAAAAACAGGCAGCTGCCCAACAGGCAGGCAGGCAGATGGATGCATACATACAACAACGACAACTTGCATTTATATAGCGCCTTTAACATTGTGAAATGTCCCAAGGCGCTTCACAGGAACTTTATCAAATAAAATTTGACACCGAGCTACATAAGGAGATATTAGGACTAGATGACCAAAAGCTTAGTCAAAGGGGTAGGTTTTAAGGAGCGTCTTAAAAGAGGAGCAAGAGAAGTAGAGAGGTGGAGAGGTTTAGGGAAGGAATTTCGGAGCTTAGGGTCTAGGCAGCTGAAGGCCCGACCACCAATGGTGGAGTGATTAAAATCGGGGATGCGCAAGAGGCCAGAATTGGAGGAGCGCAGAAATCTCGGAGGGTTGTAGGGCTGGTGGAGGTTACAGAGATAGGTGGGGGGTGAGGCCGTGGAGGGATTTGAAAAGAAGGATGAGAATTTTAAAATCGAGGCATTGCCTGACCGAGAGCCAATGTAGGTCAGCGAGCACAGGGGTGATGGGTGAACGGGCCTTGGTGCAGAGTTTTGGATGAGCTCAAGTTTACGGGGGGTGGAAGATTGGAGGCCGGCCAGGGGAGCAATTGAATACAGGTTGAAATCTGAATCATCCCATTTCATTCTTAAACTACAATCAGATCGGATATTCTTCACATTCTAAACAAAAAGAAACAAAATGTTGTTTTCCTCTCCTCGGTTATAATGTTATGTTATTCTACACAAGAGGATAACAAAAATAATCAGCATTGGGAAGTAATAGATAAGACAAGTGTGTGAAGGCAGAAAACGTCTTTTTATTTGTACTCAGGTAATGGCTTATTACTTAGTGATTATTACTTCAGTGGATTTGGGTTCTAGTGCTTGTCAATATGTCAATTAAATACATGAATTTTGAGGTTGAAAATTACAATGCTGTAATTACTTCTTCCTGCAGACAAAATGTAAGTGGGTTTGTCTCCGACTTTGATGTTGCTGTTTATTAGTCACCTGAATACTTTGTTCTCGACTGCTACTGACTGATATACAATCTATGGCCCCACTTGGCAGACAGTGCAAATGACTGTTTATGTAACATAGCGCTGTATTTAATATACACCTTACATTGTAGACACAGACTGTGCATGTTGTTCTTTTTTAGACCACCCACATTGACAACAGAGACAAATCGGTTTTTGAAGAAAATCTTTATTTATTAATCAATAATTGTATAACCCTGGATATTGCTATTACAGATATTAGCTAAGGAATGTCTAATACCTTCCCTTATTTTAGAGAAAAGAAAGACTTGCATTTCTATAGCGTCTTTCATCATTTCATCCTTGTTTTCAAATCCCTCCATGGCCTCGCCCCTCCCTATCTCTGTAATCTCCTTCAGCCCCACAACCCCCCGAGATATCTGCGCCCCTCTAATTCTGCCCTCTTGAGCATCCCTGATTATAATCGCTCAACCATTGGCGGCCGTGCCTTCTGTTGCCTAGGCCCTAAGCTCTGGAATTCCCTGCCTAAACCTCTCTGCCTCACTACCTCTCTTTCCTCCTTTAAGACGCTCCTTAAAACCTACCTCTTTGACCAAGCTTTTGGTCACCTGCCCTAATTTATCCTTATGTGGCTCGGTGTCAACATTTTTGTCTTAAAATACTCCTGTGAAGCGCCTTGGGACGTTTTACTACGTTAAAGGCGCTATATAAATACAAGTTGTTGATGTTGTTCATGACCTCAGGACGTCCTATTGCACTTTCAACCCAATGAAATACTTCTGAAATCGGCCCCGATTTTAACTCCAGGTGGATTGCCCGCTCAGGCCGGAGTTAAAATTACAGTCGAGTCTCAATGATGTTATCCGGTAGCAACTTGCATATGTAAAGAAGGACCCTGTTGGCTCCGGGCGCCTGTCCTTGCTGCCTGCTCAGGAGAGCAGGTTAAAGTTGCAGATGATGCGATCATGGCGGCTTTCGGACAGGTAAGAGCCGGGGCGATCTTCCACTGCCCACCCGCCAGGTTTCTGCTGAGCGAGCAGGGTTAAAATCGCCCCCGTCACTGTTGTGATGTGGGAAACGCAGCAACCAAATTGCACACAGCAAGGTCCCACAAACAGCAATGTGATAATGACCAAATAATCGGTTTCAGTGATGTTGGTTGAGAGATAAATATTGGCCAGGACACCGGGGAGAACTCCCCTGCTCTACTTCAAATAAGTGTCATTGGATCTTTTATGTCAACCTGACAGGGCAGACGGGGCCTCGGTTTAACGTCTCATTCGAAAGAAGGCATCGCCGACAGTACAGCGCTCCCTCAGCACTGCACTGAAGTGCCAGCCTAGATTATGCGCTCAAGTCTCTGGAGTGGGACTTGAACCCACAACCTTCGGACTCAGCAGGGAGAGTGTGACCAACTGAGCCAAGGCGATAAAGCAGACAAGGGAATGTCACTGGCGATAGAATAAATTCTAGGCTCTGATCTGTTAAATAAAATAGATTTATTTTATTAGAAATTAGAGTTACCGATACGTCTTAAGTAAGATAAACATGAATTCAGAATAGAACAACTTATATTTATAGAAGCCTTTAATGTAATAAAGCGTCCCAAGGCGCTTCACAGGAGTGTGACCAAAAATAAACCAAAATTTGACACCGAGCCACATAAGGAGACATTAGGGCAGATGACCAAAAGCTTGGGCAAAGGGGTAGGTTTTAAGGAGCCTCTTCAAGGAGGAGCGAGAGGTCGAGAGGCGGAGAGGTTTAGGGAGTGAATTCCAGAGCTTAGGACCTAGGCACCTGAAAGAACGACCACCAATGGTGGAACGATTAAAATCGGGGATGTTCAAGAGGCCAGAATATATAACCTTGTGCTCCTAGCGGGGAGCTCTGCTTGCTGGTGGCACACATTGGAAAATCGGGCCTGCGCTGTGCTTGATTTTCCAAACATTTAAATGAATAGGCGGAATATCAGGAATAGCGGGTGCCTGAATTTCTGATATGCGCTCCTGCCAGGTATCGATCCCACCAGGAGAGGGTCGCGATTGGGAGTACAATTGTGAAAAATTTTCCCTGTCTCCTCACACTTTTTTTTTAAATTGAGAAACCCAGATGAGGGGCAAAGGGCCATAATGAAGCCAATCGCTAACGTCGGAAAGGATCGGGCAAAAGATGAGGTAAATCAGGCTAGATGAAGGCAAGCCTGGGTGTTAAGAACATAAGAAATAGGAGCAGGAGTGGGCCGTACGGCCCCTTGAACCTGCCGATCGTCTACCTCAACTCCACTTTCCCGCCCGATCCCCATAAAAGCCTATAGATTACAGGGAGACAGGAAGACTGAGGGAAGTAATGAGTTCCACAATTTCTTAAGCTCCTGGGAATGAATGATTCAGTGTATGAGATGGTGTGACGAATGGGTAAATAGAGCTTGAAAATGTGTATTTGGATAAAATTTCTTTAACTATTAGTATAACAAACATTAATCTATTTTAAATATCGGGTTAACACCTCTCTTAGAATAGAAGACAAAGGAATTTGATGAGGATACTATAATTTCACACAGTGTCATTTTTCACGTGTATTAAAGAGAAAAACAGCAAGCGGCAGGGTTACATTTATTGGGTCTCGGCCCTTCTGGCACACCCCTGGCGTAACTCCGGTGGAACTGCGGAAGGGCCGGAAAATAGGTTGGGACATGAATACGTCAGATACGTAAGGGATGGAGCCTGTCCCTTACAAGGACTTGGAGGCAGTGGTTGGGGGTGCTGGGGTGGGGTGGTGGTGTGGGGAGGGCGGGCGGGGGGCTGTGGATTATCTACACTGGGATTCCTGGCAGATCTTCAGAGAAGAAAAACTTGGCTTGGGCGCCTGCTGGGAGGGTTGGGGGTGGTGGGGGGGGAGGTTGGGGGAGGTGGATACTCATGGGTTAACGTGTGCTCCTTCCGCTGTTGGCGCTTGGCTTCCGCTTGCTCCCGGCGAAGAGACTCGAGGTGTTTGGCGCCTTCCCGGATGCTTCTCCTCCACTTTGTGTGATCTTGGGCCAGGGATTCTCAGGTGTCGGTGGGAATGTTGCACTTTTTCAAGAAGGCTTTGAGGGTGTGATTGAAGCGTTTCATCTGCCCACCTGGGGCTCTCTTGCTGTGTCGGAGCTCCGAGTAGAGCGCTTGTTTTGGGAGTCTCGTATCGGGCATGCGGACGTCAAACATCTTCAACACCATCGTCAACACCTTCACCGAAGCTTACGAGAGCATGGGCCTTACACTAAACATCCGTAAGACAAAGGTCCTCTACCAACCTGCCCCCGCCACACAGTACTGCTCCCCAATTATAAAAATCCATGACGAGGCCTTGGACAACGTGGACCACTTTCCATACCTCGGGAGCCTACTGTCAACAAGGGCAGATGTCGATGACGAAGTCCAACACTACCTTCAGTGAGCCAGTGCAGCCTTCGGTCGCCTGAGGAAGAGAGTGTTTGAAGACCAGGACCTCAAACCTAGCACCAAGCTCATGGTCTACAGAGTAGTAGTGATACCCGCCCTCCTGTATGCTTCAGAGACATGGACCATGTACAGCAGGCACCTCAAAGCACTGGAGAGGTACCACCAACGCTGCCTCCGCAAGATCCTGTAAATCCATTGGCAGGATAGGCGCACCAGCGGCAGTGTTCTCACTCAGGCCAACATCCCCAGCATCGAAGCTTCCATTTTGATAGACTGAAAGTCAAGAGCTAAAGTACCCGTTACTTCCCGACCAGCACCGCCCGCAACATGACCGGCGAATAAGCTTTTTGATTGTACAGTTGCTGCCACTTAAAACGCCCACCTTTAAAACGGACCAAAAAGTGATAACCATCATCCCTTTGCATTAACGCCAATTTCTAAGTTGCCAGTTTTAGCGTCTTAATTGCTGCATTTATTTCGGGCAGAAACAGCTGCGTTTACTCACTAGTGCGCAGGCTTCCCTTCCCTTAGGCTTCCATTTCTTCTACAATTTAAAATGCAGATTGAGTATCACCGAAAAATGTTCCAAAGCCACGACCACAACACATGAGATAGTAGCAAAATACTGCGGATGCTGGAAATCTGAAATAACAACAGAAAACGCTGGAAAAACTCAGCAGGCCAGGCAGCATCCGTGGAGAGAGAAACAGGGTTAACGTTTCAGGTCGAAGACCTTTCGTCAGAACTGGAAAAAAAGCAGGAAATGAAATAGATTTTAAAGCAAGTTAGGGCTGGGAAAAGGAGGAGGGGATGAAAGAACAAAAGGGAAGGTCAGTGATAGGATAGAAAGCCGTGATAAAGGGCAGTCAGAAAGATTAACTGTAGTCGTCGGGCATTGTTCTCTGTCTATCTATGCTGTCATGATGTGGAGATGCCGGTGTTGGACTGGGGTGGACAAAAATGAGAAGTCGCACAACACCAGGTTATAGTCCAACAGATTTATTTAAAATTACCTTTGCCTGACGAAGGGGCGACAGCTCCGAAAGCTTGTAATTTTAAATAAATCTGTTGGACTATAACCTGGTGTTGTGCGACTTCTCATTATATATGCTGTGCCCATTTGTATTTCTTCACTTCACCTGACGAAGGAGCAGCCGCTCCGAAAGCTTGTGATTTCAAATAAAACTGTTGGACTATAACCTGGTGTTGTGCGACTTCTCAAGGATATAAAGCAGGAGAGATTAAGAGACAGTGAGAGACATTAAGAGATATTCAAGGCAAGAGGAGGTGGAAATGGGACAGGTTGAGTAACAAAGGATGGCTCAAGATGAAGTGTGAATTGTGCTGGCAGAATGAAGGACAGCTGCCAGCTTCTGGGAGGGAAGAAAAAGGCCAAACAAAAGTGTGGATAAAAAAAAATATATATATATATATGTGATAGGGGCTGGGATTATGATCTGAAATTGTTGAACTCTATGTTGAGTCCGGAAGGCTGTATAGTGCCTAATCGAAAGATGAGGTGCTGTTCCTCGAGCTTACGCTGAGCTTCCGTGGAACAATGCAAGAGGCCGAGGACGGTGAGGTCTGAGTGGGAGTGGAGCGGAGAATTAAAGTGACAGGCGACCGGGCTACAGGTAGGCTGGGGGAAGTGAATTGCAAAGACAACAACACCGTTGAGTGGTGTTATTTAAGGGGAAGCACATCAGGGGGAAAGGAATATGCTGATAGGGTTAGATGAAGAGTGGTGGGAGGAGGCTCGTATGGAGCAGAAACTTTGAAAAATTGCTTTTTAATCACTGCTAGTGCTGCTTTATGCAGGTTTTTACCCCTGACACTGAGCAATGATGCAAACTAACTCAGGATTTGACAGAAATTTGGTCAGTGAGGTAAAATACTGCCAGACTTAGTGGAATATAATTTTTTTCACATGTGAGTTAAAACAAACTTCCTTTTTGCATATACAAATTCTGCTCAGCAGCCACTCAAGGGCAACTAACTGGGCAACACAGTGGCATAGTGGTGAGCACTGTTGCCTCACAGCGCCAGGGACCTGGGTTCGAATCCGGCCTCGGGTGACTGTCTGTGTGGAGTTTGCACATTCTCCCCGTGTCGGCGTGGGTTTCCTCCGGGTGCTCCGGTTTCCTCCCACAGTCCAAAGATGTGCGGGTTAGGTTGATTTGGCTATGATAAATTGACCCTTAGTGTTAGGGGGGGGATTAAATACGTGGGGTTACGGGGATAGGGTGGGATATGTGTCGGTGCAGGCTTGATGGGCCGAAATGGCCTCTATCTGCACTGTGGGGATTCTGTGAAATGATTTATTATTTTAATAACGCTACCACCATATACCGGCCATCGTGTATAGCGGGCAACTCGCATTCACATAAAAGCGCTCGCTATAACCACTGGGCTCTGTATTTATTCTATTCCATTCTCCACCCCTCTCTTCGCCCCCTCCCTACCCTCCACTCTCAGTCCTACTGCTGCTCAATAATTCTGCATTAACACATTAAAATGTATCACCAAATTGGTGTTTTACACTTGGCTTTGAAGGTCACTGTGTAAGATATATATTTATATTTATTTAGGATTGACTCTTAGAATCATTGAATCATACAGTACAGAAGGAGGCCGTTCAGCCCATCGTGCGTGTGCCGGCTCTTTGAAAGAGCGATCCAATTAGTCCCATTCGCCCTGCTCTTTCGCCATAGTCCTGCAAATTTTTCCTTTTCCAGTATTTATCCAATTCCCTTTTGAAAGTTACTATTGAACCTGCTTCCACCGCCCTTTCAGGAAGTGAATTCCAGATCGTATCAACTCTCTCCGTAAAAGAAATTCTCCTCTTCTGCGCCCTGGGTTTTTTGTCAATCTTCTTAAATCTGTGTCCTCTGGTTACCGACCCTCCTGCTGGTGGAAACGGTGGCCCCGATATTTACAGGGAGTCGGGGAGGGCCGCGGGTGAGGCCGAAAATGGCTGAAGAATCCAGCAACTTAACGGTAGGAACTCATTCTCATTTTTTTGTTCAGTTTCCCATCCGGCGGCCAAACAAATTGACAGGCTGACCAGTAGCCAGGTGGGAAACCCAGTGGCAGGAAGCCGCAGCCAGAGACCCTTGAGGACGGTTGCTGGCAATCGGGAGGGGGAAGGGAGAGGCTGCGATCGGCAGGGGGAGAGGGAGGCCATGATCGGGAGGGGGAGAGGGAGGCTGCGATTGGGAGGGGAGAGGGAGGCCATGATCGGGAGGGGGAGAGGGAGGCTGCGATTGGGAGGGGAGAGGGAGGCCGTGATTGGGAGGGGAGAGGGAGGCCGCGATTGGGAGGGGAGAGGGAGGCTGCGATTGGGAGGGGAGAGGGAGGCTGCAATTGGGAGGGGAGAGGGAGGCCGTGATTGGGAGGGGAGAGGAGGCAGCGATTGGGAGGGGAGAGGGAGGCTGCGATTGGGAGGGGAGAGGGAGGCCGCGATTGGGAATGGAGAGGGAGGCCGTGATTGGGAGGGGAGAGGGAGGCCGTGATTGGGAGGGGAGAGGGAGGCTGCGATCGGGAGGGGGAGTGGGAGGCCGTGATCAGGAGGGGGAGAGGGAGGCCGTGATCAGGAGGGGGAGAGGGAGGCCGCGATTGGGAGGGGGAGGGGGAGCCTGCGATCGGGAGGGGGAGAGAGAATCCGCGATCAGGAGGGGGAGAAGGAGGCCGCGATCAGGAGGGGGAGAGGGAGGCCGCGATCGGGAGGGGGAGAGGGAGGCCACGATCGGGAGGGGGAGAGGGAGGCCACAATCGGGAGGGGGAGAGGGAGGCCACAATCGGGAGGGGGAGAGGGAAGCCACGATCGGGAGGGGTGAGAGAGGTTGGGAAGTAACTTGGTGGGGGGAGGGAGGTGGGTAATCGGGAGGGCTAGGGAGAGGCTGAAGGCTTCCTTGGGGGGCCGGGGGAGAACTCCTGCCCCTCCTGTCCCACAAGGAGTGCTCTATAAGGTGCCTACCTTGTGGAGCCACTGCTCTCACCTCCCTGTCACTGCTGGATTTTACCAACCCCGGGAAACCCGTGCAGCAACAGTCAATGTTACATCAGGGTTCCAATTACACTGCGGGAGCCCGATTTAAATATGTTGATTATGTCCCCCGCCTCTCCCCGGCGGGACACTCTGACGCCCCGATATTCGACGCTGTAAAATAGGCGGCATGTGCGAGCGCGGCGGATTGGGGTCGATGTCCTGGAGATCACCTAAACTATGATTGGCCTTGTTGTCCTGCTCAAACCACTGCCAGTGGGACAAGGATCTCCTACCACTTCCACGCTCGCTTAGCCATCACTTTATATGTTACATAGAATTTACAGCACAGAAACAGGCCATTCAGCCCAACAGCTCTATGCCAGCGTTTATGCTCCCCAACATTGCCCGCCACCACATTACCTCAGCCCCTCCAAGACTGAAACCTTTACACGTACCTTTGGAAATCCTAGACTCAATTGCTCCAAATCTCTCCTCGCTGGCTTTTCAATCTCTATGAACTCCAACTTGTCCAAAACTTTGGCTCCCGCCTCCTGCCCTGTTAACCCATAGCCCCTAGGTTGCCTTCTCATCCCCAACGCATTAAATTTAAAATCGTTGTCCGCCATTGGTGGCCGTGCCTTCAGCTGCCTGGGCCCTAAGCTCTGGAATTCCCTCCCTTAACCTCTCCGCCTCCCTGCCTCTCTTTCCTCCTATAAGACTTGTTTGATAATGCTCCTGCCTTGGGACGTTTTACTACATTAAAGGTGCTGCATAAATGAAAGCTGCTGTTGTGTTTAAATCCCTACATGGCCTTGTCCCACCCAACAACTGTGATCCCCGCCAGCCCTATACCCCTCTCACGGACTCCTGTCCTCCAACCCTGACATTGCACGTGTCTCTCAACCTCCCTTTGTCCTATTATTGGTGGCAGTGCAGTCTCAAAATGCTCTGCCATTTTTTCGACCTTGCTTTGAG
Organism: Squalus acanthias; assembly: GCA_030390025.1. Taxonomy (NCBI): domain Eukaryota; kingdom Metazoa; phylum Chordata; class Chondrichthyes; order Squaliformes; family Squalidae; genus Squalus; species Squalus acanthias. Next base: position 17,905,766 of record CM059426.1, read on the forward strand.
CCACTTCCCCCAATCTCTCCCTACTTAGCTCTGCTTTTCCATTGATTCCTATTCTGTGAAGTGCCTTGGGCCATTTCTTACATTGAAGGCACTATATACATCTTGCCAAGTCACAGATGGGTAGGCAGACTGAATGGCAGGTGGAAAGACCCAATGGTATATGTTTGTCTATTGACTGCCTGCCCAATTTTGAACGATGATTTGCTTTAGCCGTGGACCGGTGAAGGGGTGAACACTGTGGTATTTGAAAGGTTAGAAGTAAGTGGTCTGAGGTAACATAGCAGAGGATTGTGAAAGCAGGTGAAGAATAGCCAGCTCCTATGGGACTTTTAAATCCCTGCTTTATTAATCCCTGACAACTCCTTATCTACTTCCTGTGATAAGCTGATAAAGGCTTTTGTACCTTCACACACTAATCTGAAGGGGCGAAAAAAAAAGAATTTTGCCGGCCTTTTTCTGATGTGCATTTTAAGTATCTTTTAAGTGTCAGGAGCGATTCTACGTGTAGCATCATTTCTCTTACGCAACTGGGTACCATACAAAAAGCAACACGTGCTGAGCTCACCAGAACCTCCATGACTTACAAATTGCCTTCATTCCTTCTGCCCTCTGTAGCCCCATAACCTTCCTCTCTCCCCGTTGCAAGCATTGCTCTCTTTCTACCTTTTTGTCGATACTATTATGATCATAGCTCGAGGAACAGCACCTCATCTTTCGTTTAGGCACGCTACAGCCCTCTGGACTCAATATCGAGTTCAACAATTTTAGATCATAACCTCAGCTCCAATCACATTTATATTTTATTTTATCCACCCTTTTATTTGTCCCCCCCCCACCTTTTTTTTCCTCCTAGAAGCTGGCAGCTGTCCTTCATTCTGCCAGTGGATTTCACACTTCATTCAGCCTTAATCTGTCACATTTACACCACCTCTAGCCTTGCATATCTCTTAATGTCTCTTAATGTCTCTTCATCTTCCCCTTTGTTCCTTTATCCCCTCCCCCTTTTCCTAGCTTTACCCTGGCCTTAAATCTATTTGATTTCCGGCTCTTCCCAGTTCTGATGAAAGGTCATCGACCTGAAACGTTAACTCTCTTTCTCTCTCCACGGATGCTGCCTGGCCTGCTGAGTTTTTCCAGCGTTTTCTGTTGTTATTTCGGATTTCCAGCATCCGCAGTATTTTGCTATCCTATTATGATCATTGCTGCTCTTCATGTCAGTCAGCGATAACGTTGGAATTGGCTTTTCCAGATTTGCAGCTGCAAAAATGATCATCGCTCCACCATTGACGGCCTTCAGCTGCCTGGGCCCTAAGCACTGGAGTTCCTTCCCTAAAGCTCTCCGCCTCTCTACCTCTCTTTCCTCCTTCAAGAAGCTCATTAAAACCTACCTCTTTGACTAAGCTTTTGGTCACCTGTCCTAATATCTCCTTATGTAGCTCATGTCATATTTTGTTTGATAACACCTTGGGACGTTTTACTACGTTAAAGGCACAAGTTGCTGTTGTAAAGCACTTTGGGATGTCCTGGAGTCATGAAAAGTGCTATATAAATGTAAGTCTACTTTCCTTTCTTTCTTAAAACCTACCTCTTTGACCAACCTTTCAGTCACTAGTCCTAATATCGCCTTCTTTGGCTCGGTCAATTTTTGTCTAGTTAAAGAAAGAAAGACTTGCATTTCTACAGCGCCTTTCACGACCACCGGACGTCCCAAAATGCTTTACAGCCAATGAAGTACTTTTTTGAAGTGTATTCACTGTTGTAATGCAGGAAACACAGCAGCCAATTTGCACACAGCAAGGTCCCACAAACAGCAATGTGACCAAATAATCTGTTTTTGTGATGTTGATTGAAGGATAAATATTGGCCAGGACACGCCCTGCTCTTCTTCAAATAGTGCCATGGAATCTTTTACATCCACCTGAGAGAGCAGACGGGGCTTCGGTTTAACATCTCATCTGAAAGACGGCACCTCTGACAGTGCAGCACTCCCTCAGTACTAGCACTGGAGTGTCAGCCTAGATCATGTGCTCAAGTCTCTGGAGTGGGACTTGAACCCACAACCTTCTGACTCAGAGGCGATGGGTGCTACCAACTGAGCCACGGCTGACACTTAATTATGCTCCTGTAAGCGCCTTGAGATGTTTTACTACATTATAAATGCAAGTTGTTGTGGTTGTTAGTCCCTCCTCTCCATTCTGTCCTCATTCTAAGATACCATCCTGCCCTGTCTAAATCTCCGACTTGTTCATGTAACTCAGGTTTCCCTCTGTGACCAGTTGCATGTCCACCTTGGCCACCACTCTGGCTGTGAGCCCATTACTCTTATTTTTTCCTGGCAGCCCTTCCCAGGACCGACTCTCTTCTCTCAGTTGGGGAGTTGAGGCGTAGGAGTAGTTTGAAATGACTGAGAACAAGGAGTTGATCGGTGAAGAGGCTGAGGGAAGACAGAGGGGGAGGACACCTCGGTAAGAAAGTCAACGTGGCGTTTGGGGTGCTAGGCAACAAGGATTTTCAAACAGAAGCATGAAGGATGGAAGTGGAAAGGCCAAAGTGAGACACGGCAATGAGGGGCACACCACTGCGAGGAGGCTTTTGTAAGAGTGCAGGAGTCACTGCCTGAGATCGATGTTTCTGCCAGTTCCAGGAGGTCAATAGAATCATTAAAGATGAGGCACTTGAATGGCGAGTACCTTGCTGGTGAGTGAGTAAACATCCTGGAGAGATACACAGAGAGCCACAGTAATTGTAGACTCATTGATGCTAAAGGCGCTATATAAATGCAAGTTGTTGTTGTTGTTGTCGACGGGAGTTGGCAGTGGAAAAGGTGAGTCTGATGAGGTGATTGGAAAGATTAATCCCTTAGGAGCACGCTGAGCGAGATGGTCAATCCGGCCACCTGTGTCGGAATGCCTGTTTGGCGTCCGGCAGCATCGCCTGCCATATTTACGTGAGGCCAAGGCCTCAATATCGCAGGGGGTGGTGGGGGGGGGGTAGGCAGGGGAGGGGGCCTCTTCACCACAGGAACGGGCGGATGGTTAGCGCGCACCGCCGACCGGTCACCCAAAGGTCAAAATCGACCCCCTTAATCTTTGACACGGCGTCTGTCTCTCCATCCATTTCTGTGAAGGCTCTTGGGATCTTGCTCTGTATTAAAGCTAGTATAGGGCTGCCAGTTGTTGAATCTGCAATGATCTCCGGGTGGATTCGGGTGACAGACCTCTGCCACCCATCCCTTTATTCAGGCAGAAGAGCTGCGTATTTCCAGAATCTCTTGTTTTAATTTCAATCTTCCAGCACGGCTGCCTATAAACAATTTGGTGTTGTGAGGTTGTGGGGGTGGAAGCAAAATAAATCTGCACAATGAGAAAGATGTGACATATGTGGGGCGGGGGGGGGGTGGAAGATGCAGGACTATGGGGAAAGGGCAGGAGGAGTGATACTAATTGGATCGCTCTTTCAGAGAACCGTCACAGGCAGGATGGGCCGAATGGCCTCCTTCAGTGCTGTATCGTTCGATGATTCTATGATATTACTAGTTGAGCAGATGCAAAGGAATTCAAATTTTTTTTATTTATTTGTTTTTTGTGCGGAACAGTTTCTCTTGCCTTCAAAGGCAGGCCATAATGGGAGAGGTTGGTTAGTGCCGCAGGAACCCAGTGAAATTCGATGCTAAATCTTAATGAGGCTGGAATTTGCTGGGAAGAGCGATGCACTGAAGCATTCAGTGAAAACACATTATCACCAGGCATTCACTCAGCCCCTTTAGTGCTAATGACAATCAATGAGAGAGGAGGGCTAGTGCTGATTACAGTCTGATTAGGGCTTGATAGTACTTACTTTATCATATATGCTTCCGCACAAAGAGGCTGCAACAAATTACAAATGGCACGAGAGGCCCTTTTTTTTAAAGGATGGTAGGGATTCATTAAACAAAAAATGGACATCATTAGCATATGTATGAATCCTGAGCTCTAGCACATCGCAGGTTTTTTTGTTCCCCCCCCCCCGCTCCCCCCCCCCCCCCCCCCCACCACCGTTTTGAAAGGCAGTACCATGCCACCCAGACCAGAAGATCCCAGGTTCAATTCCCGGCCTCTGCTAATCTCAGCTGAAGTAGCCGTTGAATTGCTACAATATTGGCCTCAGCACCTCTGGGTAGGAAGGAGAAAAAATTAGCCAGGGCTCCCACTCCTGGTTGATTCTGCAGTGTGTACCATCTGCAAGATGCACTGCAGCAACTCAGGATCGGGTGGAGGGGCGGTTTTACACCCTGTCCAACTTCAACCAAGAGTAAAATCAGGCAGCGTTAAAAAACTGGTTTTGCACCTGAGCCCGTCAGTTTCCTGACTGGTGAATTAGGTTAAAATTGTCACCATAGAGGTTTACAGCACAGAAGGAGGACACTCATAGAATCATAGAATGGTTACAGCACAGAAGGAAGCCATTCGGCCCGTGGAGCCCGTGCCGGCTCTCTGCAAGAGCACTTCAGCTAGTCCCACTCCCCCGCCCTTTCCCTGTAGCCCTGCAAATTTTTTTCCTTCAGGGACTTAGCCAGCTCCTGTTTGAAAACCACGATTGAATCTGCCTCCACCACCCTTTCAGGCAGTGCACTCGGCCCATTGAGTCTGTGCTAGAGCAATCCAAAGCTAATCACACAGCCCTGCTCCCTCTTCACAACCCTGTATCTTCCTCTGTTTCAAATATTTTTCCCTTAGAAGATTCAATGGGCTCTGCCCCAACTATTCCCTGTGGCAAAGTATTCCATGCTCGAACAACTCTCTGCATAAAGAAATTTCTCCTGATCTTGTAATTACAAACCCCTTAAATTGATCAGCTCTTCACTCTGACTCCTCAACAAGATTAAATGTAACAGGGACAGGAAAAACCTCCACACACACAGCGTGGTGAGGCTATGGAATTCACGTCCAGGGTTAGTGGTTGAGGCACAAACTATGTCGATGTTTAAGGTTAGATTGGCTAGGCGGATGAAGGAAAGAGGATGAAAACATATGGGAACAGGGTAAGTAAAGGTGAGTAGGACTATTTTCTCATGTGTAGGGTAGACGCCGACACAGACTGGTTGGACCGAATAGCCTTTATTCATTTAATATTTCTATGTATGCATTTCATTGTTTTTCCAAACCCTCCAATTTTGTGTTGTCAGCACGTTTTCATTCATATAGTCCTCCCTTTGCCCAACTCCAAATTATCCACCATTTCATTGTGAGCTCTACAACCCTCCGAGATCTCTGTGCACTTTCAATTCTGGTCTCTTGCGCATCCCAGATTTTAATCGCTCCACCATTGGTGGCCGTGCCTTCAGCTAAGCTCTGGAATTCCCTATCTAAACCTCTTCACTTCTCTAACTCTCTTTCCTCCTTTAAGACGTTCCTTGAAACCTACCTCTTTGACCAAGCTTTTGGTCACCTGTCCTAATATCTCCTTATGTGGCTCGGTGTCAAGTCTTGTTTGATAATTGCTCCTGTGAAGCACCTTGGGACGTTTTACTATGGTACAAGCGCTGTATAAATGCAAGTACCCCAGCGCACCATCCGCAATGGATACGGCTCCAGGAATTTCCAGCTTCCTTACCTGGGGTGTAAGAATATTATTGATGTCTTTAAGGGGAAGTTAGATAAGTACTTGAGAAAGGAATAGAAAAGAAAAAAGACTTGCATTTCTATAGCACCTTTCACGACCACCAGACGTCTCAAAGTGCTTTACAGCCAATGAAGTACTTTTGAAGTGGAGTCACTGTTGTAATGTGGGAAATGCGGCAGCCAATTTACGCACAGCAAGCTCCCACAAACAGCAATGTGATAATGACCAGATAATCTGTTTTTGTTATGTTGGTTGAGGGATAAATATTGGCCCCAGGACACCGGGGATAACTCCCCTGCTCTTCTTCGAAATAGTGCCATGGGATCTTTTACGTCCACCTGAGAGGGCAGACGGGGCCTCGGTTTAACGTCTCATCTGAAAGACGGCATCTCCGACAGTGCAGCACTCCCTCAGCACTGCACTGGAGTGTCAGCCTAGCTTCATGTGCTCAAGTCTCTGGAGTGGGACTCTGAACCCACAACCTTCTGACTCAGAGACGAGAGTGCTACCAACTGAGCCACGGCTGAAGGATATGTTGATAGGGTGAGATGACGTAGGATGGAGGAAGGCTCGTGTGCAGCATAAACCATAGACCAGTTGGGCTGAGTGGCCTGATTCCGTGCTGTAAATTCTATGGACTGTTACATAGTTTTAAGGGGTACGGAGGAAAGGGTGGGGAATTGGGATTAATAAAATAGAGCTGGCGTGGCCAACAAAATAGCAGAGCGGGCTGAAGGGGCTCCTCCTGTTCCTATGACCTGCAGTACAATATAAAAGGGCCTCAGATGCATCCAAACCAGTTGAACCAGTCCACAGCACGTTGACACATACAATGGGTATTGAGGTAATAAGGCATCTGCTGAACTCTAATAACGGGATCTTGGGTGCAGGCTGAAACAGCTCAGCTTCTTTTTTTTAACCAGAGCTATCGATTACTGAGAATCCAGTAAATCCCTTTTGAAACTGTTTGAATGGCCACTGAAGGGTTCCCCTTTTGTCAGCACCGTCCTGCTGGTTTTGTAAATAAACATGTACGTTATCTGCAACGTACAAGCTCTTAGCTAAAAGCAACAGTAAACACTGCTCCATGGGCCGGAGCCACTCGATACCACGGCTAGCGGTGGCCTAGTAAACACACCCGGCTGGCCCCGGCGCACTTATGTCGCACGGACCATTATGATGTTGCCACGTCAACCATTCGCGGTCATCAAAGTGTTTCGCAGCTATTGGTGCATGTGAAAGAAAGAAAGACTTGTAGTTCTACGGCGCCTTTTACGATGTCCCAAAGCGCTCTTTTTCTGAAGTGTAGTCACTGTTGTAACGCAGCAGCCAGTTTGCACACAGCAAGCTCCCACAAAGAGCAATGAGACAATGACCCGATCATTTATTTTAGCGATGTTGGCTGAGGGATAGGCCCAGGACACCGGGGAGAACTCTCCTGTTCTTCTTCAAAATAGTGCCGTGAGATCTTTTACGTGGGGAGAGAGTGGGAATATGGTATTGAGATAGAGGATCAGCCATGATCATATTGAGTGGCGGAGCAGGCTCGAAGGGCCGAATGGCCTATTCCTGCTCCTATTTTTCTATGTTTCTAACGTCTACTTGAGAGGGCAGACGGGGCCTCGGTTTAACGTCTCATCTGAAAAAAGGTACCTCCGACAGTGCAGCACTCCCTCAGTACTGCACTGGGAGCGTCAGCCTAGATTTTTGTGCTCAGGTCTCTGGAGTGGAACGTGAACCCACAACCTTCTGACTCAGAGGCGAGAGTGCTACCCACTGAGCCACGGCTGACACCTGCAGAGCAATGGGTTCTAGATGTCTAGAAGGACAGTTCCTTTGGGGTTTGAACGTTCATGTTTTTAGAGGGACCCAGGTGACTAGATGATGCTGGAAAGGTGGCATTTAGTGGCCATCCCTGGATGCCCTGAGAAGTTGCTGGTGGGCCCCTTTCGTGAACCGCTGCAGTAGCAAACTTTGTAGTGATTGTTTGTAGCTGGGTGGATGCCAGGCCAATTCAGAGGGCGTTAAGAGTTAACCACATGGTGTGGGGCTTTTTAAAATTAATTCACGGGATGTGGGCATCGCTGGCAAGGCCGGCATTTATTACCCGTCTCTAATTGTCCTTGAGAAGGTGGTGGTGAGCCGCCACCTTGAACCGCTGCAGTCCGTGTGGTGAAGGTGCTCCCACAGTGCTGTTAGGGAGGGAGTTCCAGGATTTTGACCCAGCGACGATGAAGGAACGGCGATATATTTCCAAGTCAGGATGGTGTGTGACTCGGAGGGGATCTTGTAGGTGGTGGTGTTCCCATGCTCTTGCTGCCCTTGTCCTTCTAGGTGGTAGAGGACTGGAGTGATGTGTAGGTCCAAGCCAGTAGGGATGGCAAGCTTCCTTCTCTGAAGGACATGAGTAAACCAGTTGGGTTTTTATGACAATCCGCCAGCATTCATGGTCAATTTTCTGGTACTAGCCCACAAATTAACATGTTCATGGAATTCAATTGCACAACCTGCCACAATGAGATGCCTTCACAGCAAATACAGAAAAATATTCTAAAGCCTTCCACATTGTGACTTGTATCTCTGTTCTGGTATAGATCCAAACACCTGAGCCTAGATTTTCTTCCCCTTTCCCGCCCCAAATTGGATGGGATAGCAATGGAAACAGAAGGGAAGACAAGTGGTGACGTCTAGCACTGTATCTCTGGACCCACCTGAAGTTCCCTCCCCCAACTTCCGCCCAAGTGCCCCTGGCCACTTCTTTCCCACCCACCTCATGTAAATGCTGACGGGGAAGCATAGTCTGGGTTCCCTTCCCATTTCCCTCCAACCTGCTCCCATACCACCGCTCCCGTGGCGACCAGCTGAAGCTTGGTGGTAGTCCCTGCGATAGCAGCAGCAAGGCCCCAAAGTCTTCTGATGGAGGAAGTAGCAGCTTCCTCGCTCTCCATTCCGGCCTGATCCCTTTACCAGCTGAAGGTTTCAGTCTAGCGCTCTCTTCATCTGCTATAAGTTGCCTGCCGCCTCTTTTGGTGCTGCAGCAATGGTGCCACTGCAGAAGTGGCTGGATTTTCCTGGTGGGCTCAAGGTCGCTGGTGAGGGTCCCGCCAGGAGCCCGCCATGAATTCATAATAACCCCCAATTCAAAAAACTGGGCCGGCATCATGGCAGGATTGGAGCACTCGGGGGAGGTCCTGCCCTGACCCCGACCCTGACCCTGACCCCGATCCCGACCCCGACCTTGAACACGACTCTGCCCGGTTAAAGAAAATCCAGCCTCTACTTTTCGAACACTAACCCCACTATAAGTAAAAGTTAGGTGTTTAGTTCCAATGACTCTGCTGAAGATGGCTTCACTCTTTGTGGCTTCAGAGGTATCAATCCTTTCTCAACAGACCCAAACTCCTATCCAATTGTTTTATGATTCCTTTTCATAGATGATTCATAGAATTACATAGAATGTACAGCACAGAAACAGGCCATTCGACCCAACTGGTTTATGCTCTACACGAGCCTCCTCCCACCCCTCTTCATCTAATCCTATCAGCATATCCTTCTATTTCTTTCTCCCTCATGTGTTTACCTAGCATCCCCTTAAATGCATCTATGCTATTTGCCTCAACTGTTCCTTGTGGTAGCGAGTTCCACATTCTAACCACTCTCTGGGTAAAAAAGTTTCTCCTGAATTCCCGATTGGATTTATTCTCCTGGATTCCCTATTGGATTTATTCTCCTGGATTCCCTATTGGATTTGTTCTCCTGAATTCCCTATTGGATTTAGGCTTCTGAACGCTAGCTCTAGGCTTCCTCTGCACCAATGCTAAGCATCTATCTCCCAGCAGACACACTAAACCCTCAGATGTCTTCTTTAGTTTTCTTTATGTCAAGGCACCAGAGATCCTGATTGACAGCTATATGCTTTTCCTTGGTGAAAAATTCCCAAATTTCTATTGGTCAATTTGAATTGGTCAATCCGAGCTGCATTAGTACATTGTCAGATTATAGCATCTTAATGGGAATTTTGTGTAATCTGGATCAAAGTGCCCAGAACGTCAACCGTGGCTTAGTGATAGTACTCTCGATTGTGGATTCAAGTCCCACTCCAGAGACTTGAGCACATAATCTAGGCTGACACTCCAGTACAGTACCGAGGGAGTGCAAGTGGATGTAAAATATCCCATGGCACTATTCGAATAAGATCAGGGGAGTTCTCCCCGGTGTCTTGGCCAATATTTATCCCTCAACCAACATCACTAAAAGAGATTATCTGGTCATTATCACGTTGCTGTTTGTGGGAGCTTGCTGTGTGCAAATTGGCTGCCGTGTTTCTTACATTACAACAGTGACTACACTCCAAAAGTAATTCATTGGCTGTGAAACGCTTTGGGACATTCTGAGGTCGTAAAAGGCGCAATATAAATGTCAGTTCATTCTTTCTTTCTTAGAATTTGGTTCTGTCCTTTGTCAAATGGATCAGTGACGATTCTTTTGGACAGATTTAGGTTTGGATGAGCAGCACACACATGGGCCAATGGCGGAACTGCCTTTTGAGGAACTTCAAGGACCGACTAATGATATTTGGAGACCTTTTTAACGTAACATTCATATCAAAAGCCCATAGGTAGGGTTTGTCCAGATGGAAACGATAGCGACAGTGCTTTGAAGAAGAGCCTCCAGCACTTTTCAAAAGGATAATCTGCTCAGAAATGTTTCGGTGAGGGTTCCACCAAGGCCAATGCCAGTTTTTAATATGACCCGGGCCACAATCTGATGAAAAAGTTTTGCCGTGTAGAACATCAACTCAAAGCGCTCTGCTGAGTTTTTCCAGCGTTTTCTGTTGTTAACTCAAAGCGCTCGCTTGAATTCTCTTTTGATCCTGCCCATTACAAGCTTCCCTGCCCCTACTAATTAGATTTCTGTATTATGATACAGTGAATTATTCTCCTTTAAACAGGATTAGGAGGAGCCATCAGTGGCTGATTAGGCCTAATCAACATCAATTGCTGCCCTCAGACATGCTGCCTCTGATTGGGAAGCTCGACATCAAAAGAATGATGGGATCTGAGGAGATCAGCAGTGTGTCCCAGGCTCCCAAAAATACAGCAGAAGGAAAACACGGTGGATTAGGGCAAATAAAGTTTGCCTTTTAAGAAAAACCTGCATAGCAGGAATGACAAGATAGGTATGTAACACTGAAAGCGATCTCTTAAATAAAGCTTTATAATGCTTTCTCCGTCGCACTCTTAATCCACCCGGCCCTTTTGAAGTTGCTCAACACAGCCATGAGCTGTGTGCTCTTGGCTCAGGGCAGATGACTGTGAGATGCTGCCTAACAAGTTTCTGTAATTTGAAGAAGGAAAACATTGGAGCTGCAGGCAATGTTTAAATAAAAGAGAAGTGAGTTAAACTCATTTAAGTTGTTTAAAATCTGATTCGGGTGGATTCTCCCCCCCACCCCAATTTTATTTCCTTGCGGCCTACATTTGCTAATGTTTGTGAGAAAGCTACTAGAGTTTATATTTGGTATGCTTTGGTAGAAAGATTAAGGCGGCCACATACTCCTTGGAAAATAAGTGTCTAAATGAGAGATGATGTGGAGATGCCGGCGTTGGACTGGGGTGGACAAAAATGAGAAGTCGCACAACACCAGGTTATAGTCCAACAGATTTATTTAATTTTACAAGCTTTCGGAGCTGTCGCTCCTTCCTCAGGTAAGTTAGCAGTGAGAGAATCTCCCAGAATAGATTTTGTCTGTGTTTAAATTGTGAATTCTGGGAGATTCTCTCACTGCTAACTTACCTGAGGAAGGAGCGACAGCTCCGAAAGCTTGTAAAATTAAATAAATCTGTTGGACTATAACCTGGTGTTGTGCGACTTCTCATAAATGGCGTAGAGCAGCAGAGGGATCTGGCGGTACAGATACACAAATCACGAAAAGTAGCGATGCAGGTTAATAAGGCCATTAAAAAAAGCAAACAAAGCACTGGGTTCATTTCTAGAGGGATGGGATTAAAAAGCAAAGAAGTTATGTTAAATTTGTATAAAAACTTGGTTAGACCACACTTGGAGTACTGTGAACAGTTATAGGGGGAAAAATTCGGTGTCGCCCCTTTTGGGGCGCTAACATCGCCGGGATGCTCATTTTATTTAGGGATACGGTATATGAGAAATTTGAGACATGACATGTGGTAAGTGCTTGGGAGGAAAAGCTGACTTTGGAGCTATGGTTGCCAAAGCTCTCCACCACTGTCTGGTTTCCTCCACATTTCTGGGTTTGTTATAGACTAACTGATCGAGATTGATTGCTACGATTAGTCAACAACTCCATTATCGTTGTATCATGTAGTCGAAGGTGAACTAGATTGACCTTGGTCTTTTGAGTGTCAGCCATGGCTCAGTTGGTAGCACCCTCGCCTCTGAGTCAGAAGGTTGTGGGTTTGAGACCCACTCCAGAAACCTGAGCGCAAAAATCTAGGCTGACACTCCAGTGCAGTACTGAGGGAGCGCTGCGCTGTCGGAGGTGCCGTCTTTCAGATGAGGTGTTAAACCGAGGCCCCGTCTGTCCTCTCAGGTGTATGTAAAAGATCCCATGGCATTATTTTGAAGAAGAGCAGGGGAGATATCCCTGGTGTCCTGGTCAATATTTATCCCTCAATCAACAGCACTAAAACAGATTATCTGGTCATTATCACATTGCTGTTTGCTGAGCATAAATTGGCTGCCACGTTTCCTACATTACAACAGTGACTACACTTCAAAAACAATTACTTCTTTGTCTGTAAAGTGCTTTGGGACATCCAGTGGTTGTGAAAGGTGCTATATAAATGCAAGTCTTTCTTTTTTTCTTTTTCTTATCATCTAGCAATTCCTATGTCCCTCCTATCTATGGGCAGGTATTTCCTCAGAACTGCTATAACTTCACCGGAAACCCCATTTCCACATGTAAGTGGTGTTTCCGCCGCACCTCTGATGAAGTTACGACAGTGGAGTGGGAGCAGCTCTGAGGAAACTTCCAGCCTATATTCGTAACATTCGCGCCACACAAGTACCAGGCAATGACTATCTCCAAAAAGCGAGTGTCTAACCACTGCCCCTTGACATTCAACGGCACTACCGTCGCTGAATCCCCCACCATCAATATCCTGGGGGTCACCATTGACCAGAAACTTAACTGGACCAGCCACATAAATACTGTGGCAACAAGAACAGGTCAGAGGCTGGGTATTCTGCAGCGAGTGTCTCACCTCCTGACTCCCCAAAGCCTTTCCAGCATCTACAAGGCACGAGTCAGGAGTGTGATGGAATACTCTCCACTTGCCTGGATGAGTGCAGCTCCAACAACACACAAGAAGCTCGACACCATCCAAAACAAAGCAGCCCGCTTTATTGGCACCCCATCCACCACCTTAAACATTCACTCCCTCCACCACCGGCGTACCGTGGCTGCAGTGTGTACCATCTACTTGGAAGTATATCATCTGACTTGGAAATATATCGCCGTTCCTTCATCGTCGCTGGGTCAAAATCCTGGAACTCCCTCCCTAACAGCACTGTGGGACTACATTCACCGCACGGACTGCAGCGGTTCAAGAAGTCGGCTCACCAGCACCTTCTCAAGGGCAACTAGGGATGGGCAATAAATGCTGGCCTCGCCAGCGACGCCCACATCCCTTGAACGAATAAAAAAAATGCATTCAAAAGAATGTGTTTATAGTATCACTGCACATAGCAACCGGAACAGTTTTCTTCCTTAATTAACAGAATTACTATTCGGAAAGGTAAGTACCGATGAGCCAAGAAAAGCTGGTACCTTAAGTGCTCTCCAAAAACTAAGAGCTCCAAAAGAAATGATAAGTAATGAAGTTGAGACCTGTATGATTGCGATATTTTAATTAGGCACTACAGTAGTTTTGGAGCATCCACCTAATGATTCAACCCAGGAGGTTTTCCAAGTTAAGGAGTGAACTCTGGTGCCACGTTTAATTAAACTTTTTCTGTTCTAAGCTGTAATATGTTTCTGTCACAAAAAAAAAATCACAAGCAACACTTCAAAAACCATGAATGTAATTAGATTGGAATAATGTGAGTGGTGTTTAAATTTCGAGGCATCTGAAATACTCCATCGAAAGAGTTTCATCTTTCCCAGAACTCCATGTTTGAATGCCTCCAATCCGGTTCCCACCCCTGCCACAGTACTGAAACAGCTGTCATCAAAGTCACAAATGACATCCTATGTGATTGTGATCGTGGTAAGCTATCCCTCCTCGTCCTTCTTGACCTGTCTGCAGCCTCTGTCATGGTTGAGCAGACCATCCTCCTCCAACACCTCTCCTCTGTCGTCCAGCTGGGTGTGACTGCCCTTGACCTGGTTACATTCTTATCTATGCAGTCGTAGCCAGAGAATCATCTACAATGGCTTCTCTTCCCGCTCCTGCACAGTTACCTCTGTTGTCCCCCAAGGATCTATCCTTGACCCCCTCCTATTTCTCATCTACATGCTGCCCCTCGGCGACATCATCCAAAAACACAACATCATTTTCAACATGTACGCTGATGACGCCCAGCTCTACCTCACCACCACCTCTCTCGACCCCGCCACTGCCTTTAAATTGTCAGACTGCTTGTCCAAAATCCAGTGCTGGATGAGCAGAAATTTCCTCCAACTAAATATTGGGAAGACAAAAGCCATTGTCTTCGGTCCCGCGACAAGCTCCGTTCCCTTGCCACCGACTCCATCCCTTTTCTTGGCAACTGTCTGAGGCTGAAACAGACCATTCACAACATTGGTTTTGTATTTCACCACGAGTTGATCTTCTGACCTCATATCCGAGCCATCACTAAGACCGCCTACTTCCATCTCTGCAACATTGCCTGACTCCGCCCCTGCCTCAGCTCAACTGCTGCTGAAATCCTCATCCATGCCTTTGCTACCTCTAGACTTGACTATTCCAATGCTCTCTTGGCCGACTTCCCATCTTCCACCCTCCATATACTTGAGCTCATCCAAATCTCTGCTGCCGGTATCCTAAAAAAAAAGAATGCCTTGTATTTATATAGCGCATTTCATAACCACCTGGCGTCGCAAAGCCAATGAAGTACTTTTGAAGTGTAGTCACTGTTGTAATGTAGGAAATGCGGCAGCCAATTTGTGCACAACAAGCTCCCACAAACAGCAATGGGATAATGACCAGATAATCTGTTTTAGATGTTGATTGAGGGATAAATATTGGCCAGGACACCGGCAACAGCTCCCACTGCTCTTCTTCGAAATAGTGCCATCGGATCTTTTACGTCTACCTGAGAGAGCAGACACGAACTCGCACCAGGTCCCGTTCACCCATCACCCCTCTGCTCGCTGACCTACATTGGCTCCCGATCTGGCAACGCCTCGATTTTAAAATTCTCATCCTTGTTTTCAAATCCTTCCATGGCCTCGCCCCCCACCTATCTCTGTAACCTCCTCTAGCCCTACAACCCTCCGAGATCGCTGCACTGCTCCAATTCTGGTCTCTTGCGCATCTCTGATTTTAATCGCTCCACCATTGGTGGCCGTGCCTTCAGCTGCCTTGGCCCTAAGCTCTGGAATTCCCTCCTTAAACCTCTCCACCTCTCTGTCCTCCTTTAAGATGCTCCTTAAAACCTATCTCTTTGACCAAGCTTTTGGTCATCTGTCCTAATATCTCCTTATGTGGCTCGGTGTCAAATTTTATTTGATAACGCTCCTGTGAAGCGCCTTGGGATATTTTACTGTGTTAAAGGCGCTATATAAATGCAAGTTATTGTTGTTGTTGTTGAAATGTAGGGGTTGGTTTACCGTCATCCTTGTCCTGTTTATAAGGCAGCCTCTCTCCACCCAATAACCTCCTCCAGTCCCGTGCCCCAGCTTCTGACTCTACTATCAGTGATGGAACTTTCAGCTATTATGGCCCTAAATCCTGGAATTCTCTTCTTAAATTCATCCCCCTGACTATATCTCTCCCCATCTCCTCTTTAAGCACACCTTTGGTCTCCTAATTTCCTAATTATTACTTGGTCCTCTCCCTCCTTTTGAGCTGCTTTGGGACATTTTGCTACATTAGAGGTTCTATCTTTGTAACCTCCTCCAGTCCCTACAAGTTCCCTCCGAGGACTCTGCGTTCCTCCAACTCTGGCCTCTTGTGTGTCCCCCACGCCCTTCGCCCCACCGTTGGAGGCTGTGCTTCCAAGCGTCTAGGCCCTGAGCTCTGGGATTCCCTCCCTAAACCGCTTTGCTCCTCCTTTAAGACGTCCCTTAAAACCTCCCTCTTTGACCAAGCCTTTAGTCACCCATCCTAATGGCCCAGAAATTAAAGACTGAGTGTTGACGCGGGGGTAAGGCTTCCCCGCGATCTCTCACTCCGCGTTGGCTTTTTCAGATCCAGCTCGCACGAACTTGATGTTCTAGACATCAGCTGGGCAGTGCTTGCGTATCCCACCGGCGTAGTGAATTCGTGCGAGCTGTGGGATCACGTGACTCAGTTAGAGCCAATGGCAGCACACCATCTTCCATTCATAAGTTTCACATAAGTGCTGTGAAAGCTATGAATCTTACACACCCCCAAAATAACAGCTAAACCTCAATTAAATTTTAAAAAAAACCCATCACATTAATAAAATACCCTACCTGAAGAAGGAGCGAACAGCTCCGAAAGCTTGAAAAATTAAATAAATCTGTTGGACTATAACCTGGTGTTGTGCGACCTCTCATTAATAAAATAAGTATAGTTAAATAAATTAACCATTTTAAATAAAAAATAAAATTTTTGAAAAAATTTAAAATCTTTTAAAAAGTTATAAAAATAAACTTACCTGTCTTTAAAGTCTCTAAAAAAGATATACCTGTTAAAAAAAATTCAAAATAATACTTAATTCACTACTTACCTTGTTAAAAGTGGGTCTTACTCCTCCTTTTTTCATTTCTAAAATCTTCCGTCCTTACCTGCGCGTCCAAAGCACTAAGTGCACAGCGTGCGCGCAGCCTGTAGCGCGCACGCGGTGCACCGAGGAACCGCCCCCTTTTCCAAAAACCAAGTGCCGGTTTTCAGCGCATGCGCAGTGCATGCAGAAAACCGGCAATTGGTGACAGAATACGCGAGAGTACACAGTGCGTACTCTCGCGTCGCGGGACTAATTTTTGGGCCAATATCTCCTTCTTTGGCTCAGAGGTGAGAGAGGCACCACTGAGCCACAGCTGACACCTGTGGAGATGGTCGCACTGACCTGTACCACTCATTGGCGGGATGTAGATCGGGCGCTTGCTGCGTGGGTAGTGATGAAAATGGTGTTGGTGGTCTTAACTTGACCCCTATTTGCATATATTGATGAGCACCCGCCTGTTTCCGGCAGAGGAGCTGGCCACCTAAATCCAATTCCGACGGAAAATGGGAACGGGTGGACCTCCAGATGTAAGTTGGCAGGACTTGTCTTTTCACCTTCCATCCCGCTATCGTGTTATTTACAAGCGTCATGGAGACGGTATCAAGCACAGCCTCTGTGTCTTTGGGGGTTAGGATTCAGCAGTTATGGTGAGGGGTGGGGGATGTAAATTGGGTAAAAAATCTCTGTGAAGAGAAAAAGAAAGTAGATTTAGCTTCAAGGAGATGAGAGCTATTGAGTTTCCTCAAAGTGCAGCCTGCTTTTCCTTAATCCCTTTTGCCACAAACAAGATTAGCAGCCGCAATTACACTCTGAGCTCTGGCATTGCAGCGCTAATCCTTCTGCAGCATGGTTTGCTCACTTTGGTTATGGTGTCAGTGCCCATAGGTTAAATGTTCATCTACACCACAACAAGGAGCACAGAGTTCATATTTAAATAGCCAGTGATGAGCCACTTACAGTACAATGGGATCCACTGCCACACACAGTACAATGGGATCTACTGCACCTTACAGTACAATGGGATCCATTGCCACATACAGCAAAATGGGATCCATTGCCTCTTACATTACAATGGGAGCCACTGCCCCTTACAGTACAATGGGATCCACTGCCCCTTACAGCACAATGGGATCCACTGCCCCTTACATCACAATGGGATCCACTGCCCCTTACAGCACAATGGGATCCATTGCCCCCTACAGCAAAATGGGACCCACTGCCCCTTACAGAACAATGGGATCCACTGCCCCTTACACTGGAATAGGATCCACTGTGCCTTACAGTACAATGGGATCCACTGTCCTTACAGTTCAATTGGATCCACTGTCCCTTATAATACAATGGGATCCACTCCCTTATAGCACAATGGGATCCACTGTCCCTTACAGTACAATGGGATCCACCACCCCATACAGTACAGTGGGATCCACTGACTGTTACAGCACAATGGGATCCACTGACCCATACAGTATAATTGGATCCACTGCCCCGTGCAGTACAATGGGATCCACTCCCTTATAGCACAATAGGATCCACGGCCTCTTACAGTAAAATGGGATCCACTGCCACTACAGCATAATGGGATCCACTGCCCCTTACAGTATAATTGGATCCACTGCCCCGTGCAGTACAATGGGATCCACTCCCTTATAGCACAATGGGATCCATGGCCTCGTACAGTAAAATGGGATCCACTGCCACTACAGCACAATGGGATCCACTGCTCCTATAGTACAATGGGACCCACTGTCCCATAGTAAAATTGGATCTACTGCCCCTATAGTACAATGTGATCCACTGCCCCTTACAGTACAATGGGATCAACTGCCCCTATGGTACAATGGGATCCATTGCCCGTAGTATAATGGGATCCACTGCCGCTTACAATACAATGGGATATACTGCCCCTTACAGTACAATGGAATCAACTGCCCCATACAGTGCAATGGGATCCACTGCCCCACTGTACAATGGGATCCACTGCCCCTACAGTACAATGGGATCCACTGCCCCTCACAGTACAATAGGATCCACTACCCCTCACAGTACAATAGGATCCATTGCCTCTTACATACAATGGGATCCATTGTCCCAACAGTACAATAGGTCCAATTGCATCTTATGGTACAATGCGATCACTCTTCCTACAATGCAATGGGATCCACTGCCCCTTACAGTACAAGAGGATCCAAAGTCCCTCATAGTGCAATGGGATCCACTACCTCTTACAGTACAATGGGATCCACTGTCCCTACAGTGCAATGTGATCCACCGTTCCTCCCAGTACAATGGGATCCACTGCCCCTTACAGTACAATGGGATCCACTGCCCCTTACAGTACAATGGGATCCACTGCTCCTACAGTACAATGGGATCCACTGCTCCTACAGTACAATGGGACCCATTGCCCCTCCAGTACAATGGGATCCACTGCCCCTACAGTACAATGGGATCCACTGCTCCTACAGTACAATGGGACCCATTGCCCCTCCAGTACAATGGGATCCACTGCTCCTACATTAGAATGGGATCCACTACCCCTTACAGTACAATGGGATCCACTACCCCTCCCAGTACAATGGGATCCACTACCCCTTACAGTACAATGGGATCCACTACCCCTTACAGTACAATGGGATCCACTGCCCCTCATGGTACAATAGGATCCACTGCCCCTCCAGTACAATAGGATCCACTGCCCCTCCAGTACAATGGGATCCACTGCCCCTCCAGTACAATGGGATCCACTGCTCCTACAGTTCAATGGGATCCACTGCTCCTACAGTACAATAGGATCCACTGCTCCTCCAGAACAATGAGATCTGCTACCTCTTACAGTAAAATGGGATCCACCAGCTCGTACAATGTAGTGGATTCTGCTATATCATACTGAAAAATGGAATCTGCTTCCTCCAACAATACAGTTTGTTCTGCTACTGCTTACAGTACAGTGGAACTCACCATCTCTGACAGTAGATTGGGATCTGCTGTCTTTTTAAAAATTCATTCTCAAGATATGAGCATCACTAGCAAGACAATCATTTATTGCCCATCTCTCGTTGCCCATGAGAATGCAGTGGTGAGCCTTCGTCTTGAACCGCTGCAGTCCGTGTGGTGAAGGTACTCCCACAGTGCTGTGAGGGAGGGAGTTCCAGGGTTTTGACCCAACGACGATGTCAGGAGGTGAGCTACTTGCCACAGAATACCCAGCCTCTGACCTACTCTAGTAGCCACAGCATTTATGTCGCTGATTCAGTTGTATTTCTGGTCAGTGGTGACCCCCAGGATGTTGATGCTGCAGAATTTTGGCAATGGTAATGCCATTGAATGTCATGGAGAGGTGGTTTGGCTCTCTCCTGTTGGATAACAACAACAACTTGCCTTTAAATAGCACATTTAACGTAGTAAAACATCCCAAGGCTCTTCGCAGCAGCATTATCAGATAAAATGTGACAACGAGCCATGAAAGGGGTTAAAAAGCTTGGTCAAAAAATCAGGTTTTAAGGAATGTCTTAAAGGAGGAGAGAGATGTAGAGATGCAGCAAGGTTTACATAGAATTACATAGAATGTACAGCACAGAAACAGGTCACTTGGCCCAACTGGTCCATGCTTCACACCAACCTCCTCCCATCCTTTTTTATCTAACCCTATCAGCATATCCTTCTATACCTTTCTTCCTCATGTGTTGATCTAGCTTCCCCTTAAACGCATCGATACTATTCGCCTCAACCACTCGCTGTGGTAGCGAGTTCCACTTTCTAACCACTCTCTGGGTAAAGAAATTGCTCTTGAATTCCCTGTTGGATTTATTGATGACTATCTTAGATTTATGGTCCCTAGTGTTGGACTCCCTCCACAAGTGCAAACGTTTTTCTCTACATCTACCCTATCAAACTCTTTCATAATGTTAAAGACCTCGATCAGATCTCCCCTCAGTCTTTTCTTTTCGAGAGAACAGAGCCCCAGCCTGTTCAATCTTTCCTGATAGGCATAACCTCTTAGTTCTGGTATCATTCTAGTAGATCTTCTTTGCACCTTCTCCAGTGCCTCTATGTCCTTTTTATAATATGGAGACCAGAACTGTGCTCAGTACTCTAAGCGTGGTCTAACCGAGGCTCTGTATAAGTTTGATGTAACCTCTCTGCTTTTCAATTCTATCATTCTAGAACTGAACCCCAGTGCTTTCTTTTCTTTTCCTTATGGCCTTTTTAACCTGTGTCATTACTTTTTAGTGCTTTGTCTATCTGTACCCATATATTCCTTTGCTCCTTTACTCTATTTCGACTCTTATTTTCCAAGGAGTATGTGGCCTTCTTATTCTTCCGACGAAAATGCACCACCTCACACTTGCCTATATTGAAATTCATTTGCCAATTACACGCCCATTTTAAGGAGGGGTTTCCAGAGCTTAGGGCCTAGACAACTGAAGGCATGGTCGCCAATCAAGAGGTGAAGAAAATCGATGAAAACGGTCCATTGCTTAGCACTTATGCAGCACGAATATTACTTGCCACTTATCAACCCAAGCCTGGATGTCGTCCAGGCCTTGCTGCATGCAGGCATAGATTGCTTTATTATGTGAGGCATTTCGAATAGAGATGAACACGGTACGATCATCAGCGAACATCCCCACTTCTAATCTTATGATGGAAGGAAAATCATTGACGAAGCAGCTGAAGATGGTTGGGCCTAAGGCACTGCCCCGAGGAACTCCTGCAGCGATATCCTGGGGCTATGATGATTGGCCTCCAATTTCCACAACCCTCTTCTTTTCTGCTAGTATGACTCCAGCACTTGAGGAGTTTTCCTTCTGATCACCTTTGACTTCAGTTTTACTAGGGCTCCTTGATGCCACACTCGGTCAAATGCTGCCTTGCTCTCAAGGGCAGTCACTCTCGCCTCACCTCTAGCATGAAGCTCTTATGTTTATGTTTGGACCTAGGCTGTAAAGAAGTCTGAAGCTGAGTGGTCCTGGCAGAACTCAAACTCAGCATTGGTGAGCAGATTATTGGTGAGTAAGTGGCACTCGATAGCACTGTTGATGACTGCTTCCATCACTTTACTGATGATTGGAAGTAGGCTGATTGACTGCTAATTGGATGAGTTGGAGTTGTCCTACCTTTTGTGGACAGGACATACCTGGGCAATTTTCCACATTTTCAGGTAGCTGCCACTGTTGTAGCTGTACTGGAACAGCTTGGCTAGAGGCGTGGCTAGTCTGGAGCACAGGTCTTCAGCACGACAGCCGGGATATTGTCAAGACACTTAGCCTTCCCTGTGTCCAATGCACTCAGCTGTTTCTTGATATCACGTGGAGTGAATCGAATTGGCTGAAAACTGGCACCTGTGATCGTGGGGACTTCAAGAGAAGGCCGAGAAAGATCATCCACGTGATACTTCTGGCTGAAGAAGGTTGTTTCAGCCTTGTCTTTTGCACTCTGGCCTCTGCCATCATTGAGGATGAGGATGTTCATGGAGCCTCCTCCTTCCGTTAGTTGTTTAGTTGTCCACCACCACTAGGTGTCCACTGAGTAGGACAAGAGCAGCAGGTGAATGGAAACACCATAACCTCCAAGTTCCCCACACCGTACTAACTGGGACATATATCGCTGTTTCATCACCATCGCTGGGTCAAAAATCCTGGAACTCCCTCCCTAACGGCATTGTGGGAGTACCTGCACCACATGGACTGCAGCAGTACAAGAGGAAGGGCAAACAAAAATGGGAAATAATGGGAAATAAATTCCAACCTTGCCAGCGATGCCCCTATCCCGAGAATGAATACTAAAAAAAAATGAAGCAACTAACTAGGCTCCATGAATGCCCCCATGGATAGCAGGACTGCAGAGCTCTGACTTGATCGTAACAAAATAGATGAATTAATAGCGCAGATAGAAATGAATAGGTTTGTAGGGCAGAGTATAAATCAGGAAATTAGAGGCGCATGTAACAAGGGTAATACAGTAATCATGGGGGACTTTAATCTACATATAGACTGGGCAAGCCAAATTTGCAATAATAGTGTGGAGGACGAATTCATGGAATGTACACAAGATAGTTTTCTAGATCAGTATGTTGAGGAACCAATTAGGGAACAGGCTATTTTAGATCTAGTATTGTGCAACAAGAAAGATTTAATTAATAACCTTGTAGTAAAGGGGCCTTTAGGGAAGAGTGACCATAATATGATAGAATTTTATATTGAGTTTGAAAGTGATTTAGTTAAATCTGAAACTAGGGTCTTAAATCTAAACAAAACAAACTACGTAGGTATGAGGGGCGAGTTGGCTAAGGTAGATTGGGAAACTACATTAAAAGGTATGATGGTAGAGAAGCAAGGGCTAGCATTTAAAGAATGAATACATAATTTACAACAAATATACATTCCTTTAAGGCACAAAAACCCCACAGGAAAAGTGGTCCAACCGTGGCTAACAAGAGAAGTTAAAGATAATATTAGATCAAAGGAAGAGGCTTATAATGTTGCCAAAAAGAATAGTAAGCCTGAGGATTGGGAGGATTTTAGAATTCAGCAAAGGAGGACCAAGAAATTGATAAGGAAAGAGAAAAAAGAATATGAGAGTAAATTCGAGTAATGGGCAATAACGAAACAACAGAGACACAAAAAACATTCCGGAAATAATGGGGAACCAAAGGTTTAGAGAGAATGAGGAACTTGAAGAAATCAGGATAAGTAAAGACATAGTACTGGAGAAATTAATGGGACTACGTAACGACAAATCACCTGGACCTGACGACCTGCATCCTAGGGTTTTAAAAGAGGTAGCTGCAGAGATAGTGGATGCACTGGTATTAATCTTCCAGAATTCCCTAGCTTCTAGAACAGTCCCCAAGGATTGGAAGGTAGCAAACATAACCCCGCTATTTAAGAAAGGAGGAAGAGAAAAAACAGGGAACTACAGACCAGTTAGCCTGACATCAGTAGTAGGCAAAATATTAGAATATATTATTAGGGATGTGGTAACAGGGCACTTAGAAAATCGTAATGTGATTAGGCAGCGTCAACATGGTTTTATGAAAGGGAAATCGTGTTTGACAAATTTGTTAGAGTTTTTTGAAGATGTAACTAGTAGGATGCATAAGGGGGAACCAGTGAATGTAGTGTATTTGTATTTTCAAAAAGCATTCGATAAGGTGCCACACAAGAGGTTATTACACAAAATTAGGACTCATTGTATTGGGGTAATATATTAGCATGGATTGAGGATTGGTTAATGGACAGAAAATAGAGAGTAGGAATAAACGGGACCTTTTCAGGTTGGCAGGTTGTAACTAGTGGGGTACCGCAAGGATCAGTGCTTGGGCCTCAGCTATTTACAATCTCTATTAATGACTTAGATGAAGGGACTGAGTGTAATGTATCCAAGTTTGCTGATGATACAAAGTTAGGTGGGAAAGTAAGCTGTGAGGAGGACGCAAAGAGGCCTTCATTTCAAGAGGATTTGAGTATAAGAGTAAAGGCGTCTTACTGCAATTATATAGGGCCCTGGTGAGACCACACCTGGAGTACTGTGTACAGTTCTGGGCTCCTTACCTAAGGAAAGACATACTTGCCTTAGAAGGCGTGCAACAAAGGTTCACTAAACTGGTTCCTGGGATGAGGGGATTGTCCTATGAGGAAAGATTGAGTAGACTAGGCCTATATTCCCTAGAGTTTAGAAGAATGCGAGGTGATCTAATTGAAACATATAAAATTCTTAAGGGACTTGACAGGGTTAATGCTGGAAAAATGTTTCCCCTGGCTGGGGAGTCTAGAACCAGGGGTCACAGTCACAGAATAAGGGTTGGCCATTTAGGACTGAGATGAGGAGAAATTTCTTCACTCAGAGGGTGGTGAATCTTTGGAATTCTCTACCCCAGAGGGCTGTGGATGCTCAGTCGTTGAGTATATTCAAGACAGAGGTCAATAAATTTTTGGGAACAATGGAAATTAAGGGATATGGGGATAGTGCGGGAAGGTGGAGTTGAGGTAGAAGATCAGCCATGATCTTGTTGAATGGCGGAGCAGGCTTGAAGAGCCAAATGGCCTACTCCAGCTCCTATTTCTTATGTTCTTATGATCCGTTGGCTGTGGGATCGCTTAGCTCTGTCTATAGCATGTTGCTTCCGCTTTGCTGTAGCTTCACCAGGTTTGCACCTCATTTTCTGGTACACCTGCTGCTGCTCATGGCTTGCTCTTCTGCACTCCTCATTGAACCAGGGTTGGTCATTTGGCTTGATGCTGATGGAGGAGTGATGGATAAGAGGGTCATGAGGTTACAGATTGTGGTGGAATACAATTCTGCTGCTTCTGATGATCCACAGCACCTGTGAATTCCCAGTTCTGAGCTGCTAGATCTGTTCTGAATCTATCCCATTTAGTACGGTGGTTGTGCCACACAACATGATGGAGTGCATTCTCAATATGAATACAGGACTTGGGTCTCCAGAAGGACTGTGTGGTGGTCACTCCTACCAATACCGTCATGGACAGAGGCATCTGTGACAGGTAGATTGGTGAGGACGAGGTCAAGTGGGTTATTTCCTCGTGTTGATTATCTCACAGTCTGCCACAAGCCCAGTCTGGCAGCAATGTCCTTCAGGACTCAGCCAGTGTTGGTACTACCGAGCCACTCTGGCTGATGGACATTGAAGTTCCCTACCCTGAGTACATTCTGAGCTCTTGCTACCCTCAGTGCTTCCTCCAAGTGGTGTTCAACATGGAGGAGAACTGATTCATCAGCTGAGGGAGGGCGGTAGGTGGTAATCAGCAGGAGGTTTCATTGCCCTTGTTTGACCTGAAGCCATCAGACTTTGTGGGGTCTGGAGTCATCATTGAGGACTTCCAGGGCTACTCTCACTGAACTGAACACCACAGTGGCCCCACCTATGGTGGGTCTGTTCTGCCGGTGGGACAGGGCATTCCCGGGGATGGAGGAATCTGGGACGTTTGCTGATAGGTACGATTCTGTGAGTATGACTATGTCAGACTGTTGCTTTATGAGTCTGTGGGACAGCTCTCCAAACTTTTGCACTAGTGCCCAGATGTTTGTGAGGAGGTCTTGCAGCGTCAATAGGCTGGATGTGCCTTTATCGTGTCCGAATTTGATGTCTAGGTTGAAGTTGCGTGGTCCATCTGGTTTTATTCTTCTTATTCTTTGTAGCGGTTTGATACAACTTTTGGGCCACTTCAGAGAGCAGTTAAGAGTCAACCACACTGGTGTGGGACTGGAGTCACATATAGGTCAGACTGGGTAAGGAAGCAGGTTTCCTTCCCTACAGGGATATTATTTAATGAAGCTATTGTATACTTAAGAGTATATTCACATATATTTTATGAGGCCATTGTATGTATAGGTGTATATTCACACACACATATATATATTTTATGAGAATGTATATTAAATATACATTCCCGTACATATTTTATCCAGTCAATATACATTTTAATTCCACCACATTCTCAATAGGAATGCATTGATACCACCTGGGTTTGTGTTCTGTTTAATCCCAATTTTATTGTTCATAATATTTTTGTAAAGACTGCCCCTAAACCTCCCAAACCCATGACCTCTACCACCTAGAAGAACAAGGGCAGCAGGCGCATGGGAACACCACCACCTCCAAGTTCCCCTCCAAGCCATACACCATCCTGACTTGGAAATAAATCGCCGTTCCTTCATCGTCGCTGGGTCAAAATCCTGGAACTCCCTCCCTAACAGCACTGTGGGAGTACCTTCACCACACGGACTGCAGCAGTTGAAGAAGGCGGCTCACCACCAACTTCTCAAGGGGCAACTAGGGATGGGCAATAAATGCTGGCCTTGCCAGCGACACCCACATCCTGTGAATGAATAAATAAAAAATAAACTGCTGTCAAAAGGTGTTGCGATACAGAAACCCAGGGAAAGTTACTGTCTAACGAGCGAATGAATACAAAGTGCTTTCCAGAATCACTGACCTGTGTGAAAATGTTTGCATGTCTGTACAAGTCTCAATGGGGAGGTGGTGGGTGGTGGGGGGCCGGGGGGGCCGGGGGGGGGGGGGGGGGGGGGGGGGCGCGGGGGAGGCGCGGGATTGGGGAAGAAATAAACCTTTCATAGATGTGATGAGATTGCTAAAACAAAACTGGCTGTATCAGTTATTAGCTGCATTAGTTGAAAGGTCTGTTGTTAAGACTGGTATTAAAAAAAATGACACCTTTGTATGCAATAATCTTTAGGTTAAAAGCAATTTAAACAGCGATAAATCGTGTATCTTTTGGATCGCTGGTTCTAATCCATAAATGGAATCCTCAGCCTAATTATGTACCACACACCCACAGTATAAAGTAACTTGAGGCCCTATTAGGCTTAGTCCAAAGGCTGAAACTCTGAATTATTTTATCTCCCCAGGCTCGATTATCCTAATCAAATTAAGTCAATATGACTAATCCTCTTCTTTTCTCCCTTTCTAGTTTGATGTTCCACTGCTAAATCCTCTCAATGATGATGAAAGGCTTCCTCTCTCTCCTCTACTGCAACACAACTGATCCCCTCCCTGATAACAAAAGGCTTCCTCTCTCCTCCACTGCTACACTGCTTATCCCCTTAAGAATGAAGAGCATCCTGTCTCTGTTACAGCACTACACTGCACACCCCCTCACTGACCACAATAAAACTTCTTCATTTCAATGTCAGTGAGTTTTCTCTTGCCGTAATGTCCTCATGCACTGGTCGCCCTTCTGGGAAACTTCTCCCTTCCACTTTCAGGATCTTAACAACAACAACTTGCATTTATATGGCGCCTTTAGTGCAGCGAAACGTCCCAAGGTGCTTCACAGGGAGCGTTTATCAAAGAAAATTCGACACCGAGCCACATAAGGAGATATGAGGAGAGGTGAGGTAGAGAGAAGCGTCTTGAAGGAGAATAGAGAGGTAGAGAGACGGAGAGGTTCAGAGAGAAAATTCCAGTGTTTAGGGCCTAGGCGGCCACATTAGGAGATATTAGCAGACTTGCATTTATGTAGCGCCTTTCATTACCTCATGACGGCCCAAAACGCTTTACAGCCAATGAAGCACTTTTTGAAGTGTTGTAATGTTGTAATGGAGGAAACTAGGAAATGTTAGGACAGGTGACCAAAAGATTGGTCAAAGACTTAGGTTTTAAGGAGCGTCTTAAAAGGGGAGAGAGAGGTAGAGAGGCGGAGAGGTTTAGGGAGGGGATTCCAGAGCTTAGGGCCCTGGCAGCTGAAGGCACGGCCGCCAATGGTGGAGCGTTGAAAATCGGGGATACGCAAGAGGCCAGAGGAGTGCAGAGATCTTGGAGGGGTTGTAGGGCGGGAGGAGGTTACAGAAATAGGGAGGGGCATGGAGGGCTTTGAAAACCAGGATGAGAATTTTTAAAATCGAGGTGTTGCCAATGTAGGCCAGCGAGCACAGGGGTGTTACAATGGATAAATGCACCATGTGGGGCTGTAATGAGCCTACTTGCAGGTTCAATCCCATGGACTGGGCTGAGTTAACAGGCTTCTCTAATCGACTGCTGTAAACAAGCCGATGTCCTGGGAACCGGCAGTGTACTAATCTGCCATCACGTTAAGGTGCCTGTTTGAGTGAAGTAAACATAGGGAGCTGCTCTCCTGTGTTTGGATAGTGAATCTCTGTATTATACACCACTGTCCCGCATGCCTAGAGTGACCAGCTCCTGTTGCGCCTGTTACACAGTGACCCTGAATACATAGATGTTGAGTGAGACAGGATTGGCTTGGTGCTGACTTACCAGAGAATCGTAGAATTTTACGGCACAGCAGGGGGGCCAGTTGATCCTTCACACCTCTGCTGACTTGCTCAAAGAGCTTTCCACTTAGTCCCATTCCCCTGCCCTTTCCCCTCCCCGTGCTGTTTGCCAACGCTCACTGTCTAGACTCACACATGGTGAACAGTGCTGGGAGATTGCCGATACCTGGGGAATTATACACTGGCACAATGAGGAGAGGAATGTCCTTTGGGGAAGGAAACCTGCCGCCCTTACCCAGTTTGGCCGATATCTGACTCCAGTCCCACACTGACGTGGTTGCCTCTTAACTGCCCTCTGAAGTGGCCTCGCAAGCCACTCGGTTGTAATAAGGACAGGCAATAAATGTCGGCCTTGCCAACGACGGCCACATCCAGAGAATGAATACATTTTATAAAATGTCGGTAAATGATTGGGTTTGCCGAATTAGACGCAGTGCTCCCGGTCGGTGAGCCTGGCCAAGGCCTGAAACGGACTATTTGGAGTTTAGGAGGAACACAAAAGGGCAATAGTAATACAAAGGGGTGCGAATAGGTTAAGGATGATTTTTGGATCCGTAACCAGCAGTTTGGCGACAGGCCGCACCCCAACCGGGGAGGCCCGAGGCTGCCTCGATATTGGTTCCTCGGGCCTTATTTGCTTAATTTGGCTATTGAGCCTCCACGGGTAGCTCGCCCCCTTTTCACAGCTACCCTACCTGAAGAAGGAGCGAACAGCTCCGAAAGCTTGTAAAATTAAATAAATCTGTTGGACTATAACCTGGTGTTGTGCGACTTCTCATTTTTTTCCAAAGGTGAATGTCGGGCCGCTTGCCTCGCTGGTTGCGACCTGAAGGTAAGTCCCGAGAGAGAGAGAGGGGGGGTGGCGGGATTTGGAGCAACAATGGGTGGGAGTGGGGGTGGGGTGGCCGTTCGCGCATGCTATGGCATCGGGCGAGCTCCTCCTGGCTGCACAGCAATGATTTCTGATTCTTTTTTTTTTTGAAAACGAACATTTTGTTGGCGGCCGCAGGGGCCTGCTGAGGAATCCCAAACTCCCGCTCCCGCTCCTGCTCCTGCTCCGCTGATCGGCAAACAATTACAGCGAGTGGACCTAAAACAGGCGCTAGTCCCTCATTTACATATGTAAGGGGCCAACATCTGTTTTAGGCCGTCTGAAAAGCCGCCTGTACCAACATGGCGGCGCCCGTAACGTAGGCGCAGATCGGGTGGGTGCGTGACGGTGTGACCCAGAATCGGTCCATTTTTTCCCCCTGTTTTGCCAGGCAGAAGCAGGGCACAACGAGGGCCAATTTCTACCTCAAGCTCTTCAGCAATGGATTACTGGAGACGCAAACACCCGAGCACAACACCACTTGAATAAAGCCCTTTTATAATTGCTTGTGATAAAATATAACTGGGCCCATTGTCTGATAACTGGGTTGTATTCGATGGGGAAAAAAAAGAATCTTCAGAGTTACTGGGGCCGGGACCTTGGATTAAGACGAGTTGGTGTGTCTCTGGGTCAGAATCAGCAGTGACATAATTAGAAGTTGTCTTTGATATGTCAATCTGGCAGAGCTCAGTTACTTCCTCCCAGCGCTGAGGGTTGTCAATGAAGGGATTATTCTCAGATCTCTTCCTGAACTAGTGCTAACTCTCTAAATCCTTTGTTATTCTTCCAAAAGGGAAAAGGAAAAGAGAATTGTCATTTTCTGGCAGGATTGGTGTACATTAGATTAAAGAGCCAAAAGAGTCTACAGTCTGAAAACGGGAATGAGCCGTTAATGAATAAAATGTTCCCCGGTCAATGCCATTTAAGTGAATAATGGATATTGAAAGTCACAAGCCAGTTCTGCCATTACTGAAGTATGGATAAACTGTTTGCCACAAAATGTTATTCATTTGCCATTGGATTGAGTACACAATGTTATTATTTTAAATTGAGCAATCTAGTTAACAGATGGAAAAGTAGAAGAGAAGGGGAAATATATCATAACGTTGTTTTTAGTAGATGGTACAAGGAGAGTAAGAGTGAGGGAGTAAGGAGTTCTATAGTTTTGAGGTGTTAGAGAAGAATACTTTAGATTAAGGACAGTGCAATAAGTTTTAGGGTAAAAACATAAGAATTTTTAACCTGTGGCATATCCCTTAAGCCCAACAACTCGCCTTCTCATTCTATTCCTCAATCCCACCTATCCACCTTCTCACCGTATTCCTCAATCCCACCTATCCACCTTCTCACCATATTCCTCAATCCCACCTACCCACCTTCTCACCGTATTCCTAATCCCATCTACCCACCTTCTCACCGTATTCCTCAATCCCACCTACCCAACGTCTCACCATATTCCTCAATCCCACCTATCCACCTTCTCACCGTATTCCTCAATCCCACCTATCCAATATCTCACCGTATTCCTAAATCCCACCTATCCACCTTCTCACCGTATTCCTCAATCCCACCTACCCACCTTCTCACCGTATTCCTCAATCCCACCGACCCAACTTCTCACCGTATTCCTCAATCCCACCTACCCAATGTCTCACCGTATTCCTCAATCCCACCTACCCACCTTCTCACCGTATTCCTCAATCCCACCTACCCAATGTCTCACCATATTCCTCAATCCCACCTATCCACCTTCTCACCGTATTCCTCAATCCCACCTATCCACCTTCTCACCATATTCCTCAATCCCACCTACCCAATGTCTCACCGTATTCCTCAATCCCACCTACCCACCTTCTCACCGTATTCCTCAATCCCACCTACCCAACGTCTCACCATATTCCTCAATCCCACCTATCCACCTTCTCACCATATTCCTCAATCCCACCTACCCAATGTCTCACCGTATTCCTCAATCCCACCTACCCACCTTCTCACCGTATTCCTAATCCCATCTACCCACCTTCTCACCGTATTCCTCAATCCCACCTACCCAACGTCTCACCATATTCCTCAATCCCACCTATCCACCTTCTCACCGTATTCCTCAATCCCACCTACCCACCTTCTCACCGTATTCCTCAATCCCACCTATCCACCTTCTCACCGTATTCCTCAATCCCACCTACCCACCTTCTCACCGTATTCCTCAATCCCACCGACCCAACTTCTCACCGTATTCCTCAATCCCACCTACCCAACTTCTCACCATATTCCTCAATCCCACCTACCCACCTTCTCACCGTATTCCTCAATCCCACCTACCCAATGTCTCACCGTATTCCTCAATCCCACCTACCCAATGTCTCACCATATTCCTCAATCCCACCTACCCAACCTTCTCACCATATTCCTCAATCCCACCTACCCAATGTCTCACCGTATTCCTCAATCCCACCTACCCAAACCTTCTCACCGTATTCCTCAATCCCACCTACCCAATGTCTCACCGTATTCCTCAATCCCACCTACCCACCTTCTCA
Organism: Squalus acanthias; assembly: GCA_030390025.1. NCBI lineage: Eukaryota > Metazoa > Chordata > Chondrichthyes > Squaliformes > Squalidae > Squalus > Squalus acanthias. The sequence continues at coordinate 17,937,449 of CM059426.1, forward strand.
CCGTATTCCTCAATCCCACCTACCCAACGTCTCACCATATTCGTCAATCCCACCTACCCACCTTCTCACCGTATTCCTCAATCCCACCTACCGAATGTCTCACCGTATTCCTCAATCCCACCTACCCAACGTCTCACCGTATTCCTCAATCCCACCTACCCAATGTCTCACCATATTCCTCAATCCCACCTACCCACCTTCTCACCGTATTCCTCAATCCCACCTACCCAATGTCTCACCATATTCCTCAATCCCACCTACCCAACCTTCTCACCATATTCCTCAATCCCACCTACCCAATGTCTCACCGTATTCCTCAATCCCACCTACCCAATGTCTCACCATATTCCTCAATCCCACCTACCCAACCTTCTCACCATATTCCTCAATCCCACCTACCCAATGTCTCACCGTATTCCTCAATCCCACCTACCCAAACCTTCTCACCGTATTCCTCAATCCCACCTACCCAATGTCTCACCGTATTCCTCAATCCCACCTACCCACCTTCTCACCGTATTCCTCAATCCCACCTACCCAATGTCTCACCGTATTCCTCAATCCCACCTACCCAAACCTTCTCACCGTATTCCTCAATCCCACCTACCCAATGTCTCACCGTATTCCTCAATCCCACCTACCCACCTTCTCACCGTATTCCTCAATCCCACCTACCCAATGTCTCACCGTATTCCTCAATCCCACCTACCCAACGTCTCACCGTATTCCTCAATCCCACCTACCCAACGTCTCACCATATTCCTCAATCCCACCTATCCACCTTCTCACCGTATTCCCCAATCCCACCTACCCAACGTCTCACCGTATTCCTCAATCCCACCTATCCACCTTCTCACCATATTCCTCAATCCCACCTACCCACCTTCTCACCGTATTCCTCAATCCCACCTACCCAACGTCTCACCGTATTCCCCAATCCCACCTACGCAACGTCTCACCATATTCGTCAATCCCACCTACCCACCTTCTCACCGTATTCCTCAATCCCACCTACCCACCTTCTCACCGTATTCCTAAATCCCACCGACCCAACTTCTCACCGTATTCCTCAATCCCACCTACCCAATGTCTCACCGTATTCCTAAATCCCACCTACCAACCTTCTCACCGTATTCCTCAATCCCACCTATCCACCTTCTCACCCTCAGTTCCTTCTTTTTCCAGAAAAGAATCCAGCATTGTCTCTTGAACTCATTTATGCTGTCCCTTTCAATGGCTTTTCCAGGTAAGTCGTTCCACAAGCCTGCTTCACTTTTGTGACCTCTTCTTATTCCCAACTTTCTCATTTTTAACTTATGTCAAATACAGCATCACAATCAAATAAAAATATTCTTACCTGTGTGAGAAAATGTTGCACAGATGCAGTTAGCTCATTCTTTAGAGATAGCACTTCTCATCCATGAAGAGTTATACATTCCCCTTGGCTCTTATCATTCAACCAAAAGAACTTAATAACACAGTAACAGTTTAAGTCAGGAGAAGAAGGCAATGCCTCAATTTTAAAATTCTCATCCTTGTTTTCAAATCCCTCCATGCCCTCGCCCCTCCCTATCTCTGTAATCTCCTCCAGCCCTACAACCCTCCAAGATCTCTGTGATCCTCCAATTCTGGCGTCTTGCGCAACCCCGATTTCCATCGCTCCACCATTGGTGGCTGTGCCTTCTGCTGCCGAGGCCCTAAGCTCTGGAATTCCCTCCCTAAACCTCTCCGCCTCTCTACCCCTCTCACCTCTTTTAAGATGCTCCTTAAAACCTTCCTCTTAGTAATATCTCCTTATTGTCAAATTTTGTCTGATAACGCTCCTGTGAAGCGCTTTGGGACATTTTACTAAGTTAAAGATGCTATATAAATGCAAGTTGCTGTTGTTGTTGTTTGCTAGTCCACCTATACACTGTATTCCTTTGGTGCATTTCTAATAACCTTGAGTCATAGAGTCATAGAGTCATAACGGCACAGAAGGAGGCCATTTGGCCCATCGAGTCCATGCCGGCTCTCTCTAGAGCAATCCAGTCAGTCCCATTCCCCCGCTCTATTCCCCGTAGCCCTGCAAGTTTATTTCCCTCAAGTGCCTATCCATTCTCCCCTTGAAAACATTGAGTGTGTCCGCTTCCACCACTTCTGTCGGCAGCGAGTTCCAGGTCATCACCACTCGCTGTGTAAAAAAGTTTTTCCTCACGTCCCTCCTGTATCTCTTGCCAAAACCTTAAATCTGTGTCCCCGGGTCCTTGTACCATCAATTAGTGGGAACAGCCTTTCCCCGTCTAGCCTATCCAAACCTGTCATAATCTTGAACACCTCTATCAAATCACCCCTCAACCTCCTTTGCTCTAATGAAAACAAATCCAGCTTCTCCAACCTGTCCTTGTAGCTAAGATCCCCCATCCCCGGAACCATTCTGGTAAATCTCCTCTGCACCTTCTCAAGGGCCTTCACATCCTTCCTAAAGTGTGGTGACCAGAACTGGACGCAATACTCCAGTTGTGGCCTAACCAGTGCTTTATAAAGGTTCAGCATAACTTCTCTACTTTTGTACTCAATACCTCTATTTATAAACCCAAGATCCCATATGCTTTGCTAACCATTCTCTCAATATGTCCTTCCACCTTAACTATGCACATTAACTCCCAGGTCCCTCTGTCCCTGCACACTCTTTAAAACTGTGCCATTAAGTGTATATTGCCTCTCCCTGTTCCTTCTGCCAAAATGCATCACCTCACACTTCTCTGTATTAAATTCCATCTGCTATTTGTCTGCCCATTCTGCTAGCCTTTCTATGTCCTGTTGCAGTCGATTGGTATCATCTTCACTGTTTGCCACAACTTCAAGTTTGGTGTCATCGGCAAATTTAGAAATTCTACTTTGTATTCCAATATCCAGGTCATTTATATATATCAAAAAAAGCAGTGGCCCCAGCACTGACCCTTGGGGAACACCACTGTCTACCATCCTCCAGCCTGAAAAACAGCCATTTACCACAACTCGCTGTTTTCTGTCCTTAAGCCAATTCCTTATCAAAGCTGCCACTGACCCACCAATTCCATGAGCCTCAATTTTGTTAACCAGCCTTCTATGTGATACTTTGTCAAACACCTTCCTAAAATTCATGTGGACAACATCCATTGCATTCCCTTCATCGATCCTCCCTGTTACTTCATCAAAAAATTCAATTAGATTAGTCAAATATGATCTGCCTTTCACAAATCCATGTTGGCTCTCCTTAATTAGCTTAAACCTCTCCAAGTGCCCGTTCATTTTTTCCTTGATTATTGTTTCTAAAACTTTACCCACCACTGATGTTAAACTGACCGGCCTGTAGTTACTAGGATTGTCTTTACACCCTTTCTTGAACAATGGTGTCACATTTGCCACTTTCCAATCCTCAGGCACCTCCCCCGCATCTAGGAAAGATTGGAAAATTATGGCAAGCCCTTCCGCTATCTCCTCCCCCAATTCCCTTAGCAATCTGGGATGCAAGCCATCTGGACCAGGCGACTTGTCCACTCTAAGCATACCCAGCCTTTCTAGTACATCCTGTCTATCAATTTTCACCCTTTCCATTGCTTCTACCTTTTCCACTGCGAAAGGATCTAGCCAGGGTAAAATGGAACCAAAATATTTTGTCAGCATCCACCTCCTTAGTAAACACCGATACAAAGTACTGATTGAGTATTCTAGCCTTGCCCTGTGCCTCTAAGCATATATCACCTTCTTTGTCGCAATAGGCTCCACCCCACCTCTTACTACCCGCTTACTGTTTACATGCCGGTAGAAGATTTTTGGGTTCCCTTTTATGTTAACTGCCATTCTACTCTCATATTCTCTGTTTGCCAATCTTATTTTCATCTTCACTTCCCCTCTCAACTTATTGTATTTGGTCTGGTTCTCCCTTGAAGAATTCACCTGACATGCATCATACACCCTCTTTTTTTGTTTCATCATCTTCTCTATCTCCCTCGTCATCCAAGGAGCCCTTGCTTTGGTTCCCTTACCCTTCCCTCTTGTTGGAATGTACCTGGCCTATACTTGGAACATCTCCTCCTTAAAGATCACCCATTGTTCCGTTACAGTTTTTGCTGTTAGTCTTTGGTTCCATTTTACCCTGGCTAGATCCTTTCGCATCCCATTGAAGTTAGCCCTATTCCAGTTTAGAAGTTCCACTCTAGATTGTTCCTTGCTCTTCTCCATTGCTAATCTAAATCTTATGATACGATGGTCACCCGTACCCAAGTGTTCTCCCACAGACACTTGGTCGACCTGGCCCATCTCATTCCCCAGCACCAGATCCAGCAATGCCTCTTTCCTAGTTGGGCCAAGAACATACTGGTCAAGGAAATTCTCCTGAACACATTTCAGAAATTCCTCCCCCTCCTTTCCCTTTTTTTGAATTTGTTTATGGGATGTGGGCGTCGCTGGCAAGGTCAGCATTTATTGCCCATCCCGAATTGCCCTCGAGAAGGTGGTGGTGAGCCGCCTTCTTGAACCACTGCAGTCCATGTGGTGAAGGTGCTCCCACAGTGCTGTTAGGGAGGGAGTTCCAGGATTTTGACCCAGCGATGATGAAGGATCGGCGATATATTTCTAAGTCAGGATGGTGTGTGACTTGGAGGGAAACTTGGAGATGGTGGTGTTCCCATCCGCCTGCTGCCCTCGTCCTTCTTGGTGGAAGAGGTCGCGGATTTGGGAGGTGCTGTCGAAGAAGCCTTAGCGAGTTGCTGCGGTGCATCTTGTAGATGGTGTGGTAACACAATACAGCTTCCTGTGACTCGAACTTTATTGCATCACATCCTGTGATTAGTCCAGGATAAATACTGGACTGATCAGTTGGATCCTGGAGAGGCATAGAGTAAGACCTCTTTTGTATGTAGCACCTTTTTAGTTGATTAAAGGTTACTTTAAGTTCACCACGCGTAAGGCTCATTCTTACGACAATTTAATCAACTTTGGGAAACTTCGCACTCAAACTTTTTGGACGAACTTGGAACTAAGGATCCAGGGAATCACCCATCATGGAAAACATCCTTAAACCATCGCATCTTGACTTGGACCCAAACACCCCTGCAGCCGGTAAGGTGTGGAAACACTGGTATCGCACATTTGACAATTTTCTTGAATATTGTAAGGCTGATGATAACTCAAAGTTGCGGATACTCATCAACTGTGTCACCCCGAATGTATTTCAGTATGTGGAGAAATGGGACAGTTACGAGGAGGCAATTCGGACGCTTAAGAGACTATATACTAAGACAACGAATGAGGTCTATGCCAGACATCTACTAGCTACAGCCCAACAAGGGCCGGAGGAATCCATTGATAAATTCCTCCAAGAGCTTCGCAGACTTAGTATGGACTGTAACTTTCGGGCGGCCTCAGCTGAGCTGTACCGTGAAGAAATGATCCGTGAGGCTTTCATCTGCGGACTTGCCTCCCCATTTATACGCCAGCGTCTACTGGAAATTAATACACTTGAGCTTCAGAAAGCTTATGACATGGCTTGCTCTCTAGATCTGGCAAAAAGAAATGCAGACCTTTATACAGTGCCCAGCCCTCGGTCTACTGCCTTAACTACAGTCAGGCAATTTAAGAGGCCACAGGTGAACTCTATTAGGGAGGTCTTTATCCCTGACGATCAATCTGATGACTTCACTGATGAAGAGGATGATGACCCCACTGTGGCAGCCTCTTTGCAATCTAAGAAATGCTTCTTTTGTGGTGATGAGTTCCACCCTCGGAAATTCTGCCCTGCTCGCAATGAGTTTTGCAGTCATTGCAACAAAAAGGGTCATTTTGCAAAGGTTTGCCTATCAAGAGCCTCTACGAGGGCTTATCAAGCTAAGTCCTACCGAACTGCCCCGGTAAGGGCCTATCAAGATGTTCCGGCTAAAATCTATCGTGCTTCCTCTCGATGAAACACACCTAGAGTTTCAGCCACTCTTTGTGCAATGACACCAATTACAGCTGCTTGTCCTCAGAACCTATTCCATGCAGCTACAAAAGCATCAATTAATGGATATACTTTAGATGCCTTAATTGACTCAGGTAGCACTGATAGTTTCATTAGGGAACAGATTGTTGCAGAGTTAAAGCTACATGTTTTCCCATCGGACCAGGCAGTTGCGATGGCTCAGTCATCACTTAATACCAGAATTTCTGGCTTTTGTATGGTTGAAATAACACTTAATGGTCGCAGGTATCCCTCCACCCGGCTTTCGGTGCTCAAGGACTTATGTAGTGATCTTATCTTAGGGCTGGATTTTCAAAAGCAGCATAAGAAGCTCACCATTGAGTTCGGCGGATCCAAACCTGAACTCACTATTTCTAATATACTACCTCGATTACCGTTCTGTGCATTGTCAGCAGCTTCACTGGATGAACCCTCACTGTTTTCCAGTATCCCTCCTCGATGCAAACCGATTATAACAAAGTCACGACGTTTCAGTCAGGAAGACCAGTCTTTTATTGCAGCTGAGATTTCTCGGCTTTTAGCAGAGGATATCATCGAGCCTTGTTCGTCGCCATGGCGCACCCAGGTCGTTATTGTTAAGAACCCTCTACAACCTCACAAGAAACGGCTGTGCATTGACTATTCACAGACCATCAATCAATATACGGACTTGGATGCATACCCATTGCCGCGCATCGATGATATGGTTAATAAATTGGCTGAGTACACGGTGTTCTCAACATATGATCTAAAAAGTGCCTATCATCAGGTACCCTTGAAGGTCTCAGACAAGCAGTATACGGCCTTTGAAGCCAATGGACGGCTGTATCAATTTCGTCGCCTCCCCTTTGGGGTCACTAATGGAGTGGCTGTCTTCCAGCGAGCAATGGATGACCTGGTCAAACAGGAAGACTTGAAGGATACGTTTCCTTATCTGGACAATATTACTGTCGCAGGTCGCAATCAGCGGGAACATGACGCCAATCTCCAACGATTTTGGGACGCACTCCAGCACCGTAATTTGACATTAAATGCGGCTAAATCCATTGAGTCACAACCAACCATCAACATCCTTGGCTATTGTGTGGGCATTGGCATCATTAAACCTGACCCTGAAAGGCTTCGCCCACTCCAAGAACTCCCGCCACCTAAGAATCCGGCCTCCTTGCGCCGGGCCCTCGGCCTGTTTGCATACTATGCGAAATGGATTCCTAACTTCTCGGACCGAATCCAACCTCTACTGAAGGCCAGCACATTCCCACTAGACACAGCGGCTGTTGCAGCCTTTAACCTCCTGAAAAAACAGTTGGAGAAAGCGACTCTTCACTCCATCGATGAGAGTCTTCCTTTTGTCGTTGAGTGTGATGCCTCGGAGGTGGCGATCTCGGCCACTCTGAATCAGGAAGGTCGTCCGGTGGCATTTTTGTCCAGGACTTTTCAAGGGGCTGAGCTACATTATCCTCCAGTCGAGAAAGAAGCTACAGCCATCATAGAGGCAGTACGGAAGTGGAGTCATCTCCTAGCTCGCCAGCACTTTACCTTAATCACCGACCAGCGATCGGTCGCCTTCATGCTCGATAATCGAAAACGGACCAAAATTAAAAATAATAAAATCCAGCTTTGGCGGCTGGAATTGGCCTCTTTTGGTTACACCATCCACTATCGACCTGGCAAGGAGAATGTGGCTCCGGATACCCTCACACGAGCATTCTGCTCCGCCATGGCACCCTCTACGCTCGTAGACATCCATGATGGGTTGTGTCATCCGGGCGTTACTCGCATGCTACACTTCGTGCGGTCCCGAAATCTCCCATTCTCTACTGGGGATGTAAAGAAGATGTGCTCGGACTGCAGAGTCTGTGCGGAATTGAAACCTCGGTTTTTCCGCCCCTCGGGTGGTATACTCATACATGTGACCCAGCCAATGCAACGGCTTAGCATCGATTTTAAGGGGCCGTTGCCCTCTTCAACTCGCAACACTTATCTATTGACCATGGTCGATGAGTATTCCCGTTTTCCGTTTGCCTTTCCCTGCCCCAATATGCTGACGACCACGGTTATCAGCTGCCTTGAGCAGGTATTTGCTTTCTGTGGCATGGCATCCTATGTTCATTCGGATCGGGGCCCTTCTTTTATGTCAGGAGAACTCAAGGCCTATCTCTCGGAACGGGGTATTGCTGCCAGCAAAACGACGCCTTATCATCCGGTCGGGAATGGGCAAGTCGAGCGTTTTAACGCTATCATCTGGAATGCGGTACGTCTGGCTTTGAGATCTCGGGGCCTACCCAACCAGCAATGGGAAGCAGTACTTCCAGACGCATTACACTCCACACGGTCCCTCCTTTCGACCGCCACAAATACGACGCCTCATGAACGGTTCTTCCGATTTCAGCGTCGCTCATCCTATGGGATATCTCTCCCGTCATGGCTGACTGCACCGGGACCAGTGCTACTCCGAAGATATGTCCGGGCGTCTAAGAATGACCCCCTGGTAGATGAGGTTGAGCTCACTGACGTCAACCCTACCTACGCCTATATTCGGTATCCTGACGGTCGGGAATCTACCGTGTCATTGCGGGATCTGGCTCCCTGCCCGCCGAAACATAGAAGGACACCAGGGGATGATATTGTACCAGGCACATCTCTGGGCTCGCCAGGTGCCTCTCATCACGATCTGGATCTGACGCCGGCTGGTACCTCACTCCAGCGTGCCGACCTGGGGCAGACTGACTATGAGCCCCTCGGGGCTCGCACGCGCAGCCACGATCCACCCCGTACCGTACGCTCAGAAACGGATCTGCCACAGCCCTGCCAGACACCCGTTCGGGCACCAGTACACAGTCAGGATCGTCCTGACCCCTCACAGAGCGGGCTGGATCACTCGGACTCTGGTCCACGGCCCGCGGCAGGTAAACGGGCTAGGGGCCCTCTACCGCTACGAGAACCCAAACGGGTGCGGCTCTCCCTCGTCCAGCGGCTACGAAATGGAGGGAGAATGTGGTAACACAATACAGCTTCCTGTGACTCGAACTTCATCCCGGCCTCCTAATCTTTTGGGGGGGGAGAATGTGGTAACACAATACAGCTTCCTGTGACTTGAACTTTATTGCATCACTTCCTGTGATTAGTCCAGGATAAATACTGGACTGATCAGTTGGATCCTGGAGAGGCATAGAGTAAGACCTCTTTTGTATGTAGCACCTTTTTAGTTGATTAAAGCTTACTTTAAGTTCACCACGCGTAAGGCTCATTCTTACGACAGATGGTACACACTGCAGACACGGTGGTGGAGGGAGTGAATGTTTAAGGTGGTGGATGGGGTGCCAATCAAGCGGGCTGCTTTGTCCTGGATGGTGTCGAGCTTCTTGAGTGTTGTTGGAGCTGCACTCATCCAGGCAAATGGAGAGTATTCCATCACACTCCTTACTTGTGCCTTGTAGATGGTGGAAAGGCTTTGGGGAGTCAGGAGGTGAGACACTCGCCGCAGAATACCTAGCCTCTGACCTGCTCTTGTTGCCACAGTAATTATGTGGCTGGTCCAGTTAAGTTTCTGGTCAATGGTGTACCATGGCTGCAGTGTGTACCATCTACAAGATGCACTGCAGCAACTCGCTAAGGCTTCTTTGGCAGCACCTCCCAAACCCGCGACCTCTTCCACCTAGAAGGACAAGGGCAGCAGGCGCATGGGAACACCAACATCTCCAAGTTCCCCTCCAAGTCACACACCATCCTGACTTGGAAGTACATCGCCGTTCCTTCATCATCGCTGGGCCAAAATCCTGGAACTCCCTCCCTAACAGCACTGTGGGAGTGCCTGCACCACATGGGCTGCGGTGGTTCAAGAAAGCAGCTCACCAGCACCTTCTCAAGGGCAACTAGGGATGGGCAATAAATGCTGGCTTTGCCAGCGACGCCCACATCCCATGAATGGAAAAAAAACCTGCAATTAGACTGCCCCGATATTAGTCCAGCTTTTCAGTGTAACGCCAATCAGCTTGAGTTTTTAGACTAGAATCATGACTGCAACCATGTTAATGAGGATTCAGTACAAATTTTGCGTGCATCCTAGACGATTTTCAGGTGGCGCAGCTTAACCTTTTTTTAGTCCAAACATTGCTCCTTTCTTGGCTATAACGAATTTCTAGTCCTATGATTCTAGATCTGGTCCGTGCTGAATTAGCCGATCTCAGTCCGAGCAGCATTTGAAAAGCTAAGCTTGGTGTCACTGCTTTTGCACCAAGGGGGGAAAAATTGGCTTGGATTCTTGTTCATCATCCTGTGACTCATGTTGGAAAGAAGTAAGAATTTATATAAAAACAGAAAATGCTGGAGATACTCAGCAGGTCAGGCAGCATCTGTGAAGAGAGAAACAGAGTTAACGTTTCTTAACCTGTCCCATTACCATCTCCTTTTGCCTTGAATATCTCTTCATGTCTCTTAAGCTCTCCTGCCTTCTATCCTATCACAGACCTTCCCTTTAGTTCTTTCATCTCCTCCCCGCTTTCCCAGCTCCGACACTTGCTTAAAAATTTGTTCCATTTCCTGCTTTTTTTCAGTTCTGACGAAAGGTCATCGACCTGAAACGTTAACTCTGTTTCTCTCTCCACAGATGCGGCCTGGCCTGCTGAGTATCTCCAGCATTTTCTGTTTTTATTTCAGATTTCCAGCATCTGCAGTATTTTCTTTTTGTATAAGAATTTATATAGCGCATGTCAGGCCCTAAGGATCTCCCAAAGTTCTTCCGAACCAATTAAGTACTTTAACTCTCATTTTGGGAGCTCAGTAAGATACCTGGGCCAAATATCTTATCCATACTCACTACGTAGACTAACATATGAAGAATGGCCAATTAGGTACTGGGGGAAAGAAAAATGGCTATCACTGAGAAAATGACTTTAGAAATTAGCAGTGGTTGACTGCTGGATCAATGGTCATCTTGGGTCTACATGGGTCAAGGGTCAGGCAATGCGAGCACTATGCCACCCGAGGAGTCATCGGGAGGCCCGATCCATTTTGGGGGTTAAAGCCGTGCTTGACGGTCTGCCATTGCTAATCACACTGCTTATAGGCAGCTCGCCATTTGGGAGGGTGGGAATTCTGTTGGGGCAGTGACTGAAGTGGGCTTGCGGGAGGAAAGATCGCGGGGGTGGGGTATGGGGGCGAAACGGAACAGCAGATTGAAGTGGTAAGTGGTAAGGAAATGTAGAGAGCACACCAAGCAGCAAGGAGTTGCACTGAAGGGAGCCTTTAAGGCTTGAAAGTCCCAAAAATAATGAAGAAAAAGTCATTGCCAGACTTGCATCCAGCTTTACCCAACTGCAGCTTATGATCCCTTTAAGTACTGCCGCACCGCACATGGTTTGTGGGCGGGTTGAGGAAACAGTGGGTGGCAGCACTGATTGGCATTAAAATGGTGCTTGGGTCCTAACAACCGCCATAGGGCCCTCATTTTAATATGTTAATTAGGCCCCCGTCGTTTACAGGCGGTCTAGATCGAGGCCCGCTCCAGTGTTAAGTTGATGATTTATCTTTCACTATTTTCAATTGCCTGTTCGCACCGAGAAATGGGCTGTTCGGTGGATGCACCTTTTCTGCTCTAGACCTGACCCAACTTGTCTCTGTAGGGTTCCTTGTTCAGTCGCCTTTTTATTAATAATGTGCTTTCTATTCGATAATCAGCAAGCTTTTATTTTGTGGGGGCGGGTTGGGGGTTGGGGGGTGGGAGGTGGTGGTGCGGGTGGGAGAGAGAGGGGAGAGGAGAGCATTTTGTTTCAGTCTCGAGTTAAGGCTTAGAGACAAACATTAAAGCAACACATTGCAAGAAGCAAATGACCCAAGTCCCTCTCCTGAGTATTTGATCTTATTTCAGCTGCTCTTTCACAGCAAGGGAAACCGACCCTGTAAAGATGCACCTGATACATCTGATGGGCAGACAGGGCTAATGTGCTTCTTTGATCCTTGTGCCTAGTCCCTCGTGATGTACGGCTTGCATAGATTTATTGGGACTCACCTCAGTGGGACCTGCTTCTATTCTGAATGGGAGAAAATAAAAACAACACTTTAACATCTAACGGGAAAATAAGAGGTGAAAAACAAATCTGCTTCAGGCTATGTGCGTATAATGTTGGCTGCCACTCAAACACAGTCTTGAGGGAGTGCCACACTGCCAGACGTATTGTCCTTTGGAGCAGACTCCATCTGACTGACTGGGTAAAAAGAGCACACGCAACTATTCAACGAACAACAGAGAGTTCTCCCGGTTTTCCTGGACAAAATTTCTCCTTCAACTTGTATCACCAAAAAGAACCTGGATGAGTTCTGACGAAGGGTCATCGACCTGAAACGTTGACTCTGTTTCTCGCTCCACAGACGCTGCCTGACCTGCTGAGTGTTTCCAGCACTTTTTGCTTTCATTTCAGATTTCCAGCATCTGCCGTATTTGGCATTTGTACCAAAAATAACCGAGTTGGTCGTCCATCTTATGGCCGTTTTGGAACCTTGCTGTCTGCAAAATGGTCGTCCATTTGCCTACATTGCACATCACTAGTGTTCAAAGGTAATACATTGCATGTGAGACACTTTGAGATGTTGGGGAGAGATGTGATAAGGTGCTATTCAACTAAAGTCTTTGAAACCTCCCCCCCCCCGCCCACCCCCCGCCCAGGACGGGTGGGAGAAGGTCAGGGAGGTGGGGAGTTTAAATTCTTAAAAATCGAAAACCAGAACCCAACCCACCGTGAACACGGCTACTTCTAGTTTAACCTGGGCAGGTTGGGGGTCGGGCGACTAACCTGCTCTTGAGAGGCGGGTCAGTATTTATAATATTTAAATGAGGCTGCGTGCCTCAGATTTCAGCAACTGTGCGGATTGAGCGGCTGCAGGCTGGGTTTTCCAGGGCTCGGGAAACCAGGCAGCTGAAGGGAGGCGAAAAGGGCTGGATCCAGCAGGTGAGTGCCTTTCCAGCACTGCTTGTGGGCCAGGACGTGGGAGTGATTCCCCCCCCTGCCTTGGCCCCACCCCCCAATCTAACCTTCTGTGATCTCTCCCTCCCTCCTCTCCGGCCCCCGGCTGCAGCCTTGAACATCAGGCTCACGCAGCAGTCGGCCAGCCTCTAAATCTGGCTGGCGGCTGTGTGGGAAACTGAGTAAAAAATTCAAATGAGGACCTGCCGTTAGATTTAGCAAGGCCTCCACTTTTCCTGTATTTCCAGGTTTCCCAGCTGCTGACAGTCACCCCCACTCCTTCCCCTTAAAGATCGGGGCCTTTCTTTCTGTGACACTATATCATTTTTACAATTCTTGAGAGAATACTATCTTTTTTTTTACAGAATCATAGAATCACACAGCACAGAAGAAGGCCTTTTGGCCCATCGTGCCTGTGCCGGCTCTTTGAAAGAACGATCCAATTAGTCCCACTCGCCCTGCTCTTTCCACATAGCCTTGTAATGTTCTCGCCTTCCCTGCTCTCTGGTCCCCTGGCCTTGTAACACAGGCTTTACCACACGGCAGCCAGTCAGCCTCCCAATCTGGCTGGCTGGCTGCCGGCCAGGAAACAGAGAAAAAAAATTCAAATGAGTTCCTGCCGTTAAATTTGACAGGACCTCCGCGTTGCCCGCATTTCCGGGTTCCACGGTTGCTATGACCAATGTTCCCTCTAATTTTTCTTTTCCCTGCGCGGGCCCTTTAAACTTGCTATAGTATCTCTTCCAGCGGCAGCGCTGGTGAGCGGCCGTGTAACTTAGGGAGAACATTGGCTATGACCCCATTCCCCCCCACACCCGACCCTGCTCCCTCTCCACCTTTCCGTAAGTACCGGGGCCGTTATATTTTATTCGCATATCCTGACTTAAAGGGTGCATAGATGGCCTCCTAGAACATTTTGACGGTTCTGCTGTATCATAAGAATTTTTAGGATGTAGGATAAGTCCGATCCCACCTGCCTCATTTCACATTATATCACCATGCACCCCATCCACCACCTTAAACATTCACTCCCTCCACCTCTGGCACACCGCAGCTGCAGTGTGCACCATCTACAAGATGCACTGCAGCAACTCGCAAAGGCTTCTTCGGCAGCACCTCCCAAACCCGCGACCTCTTCCACCTAGAAGGACAAGGGCAGCAGGCGCATGGGAACACCACTACCTCCAAGTTCCCCTCCAAGTCACACACCATCCTGACTTAGAAGTATATCGCCGATCCTTCATCGTCGCTGGGTCGAAATTCTGGAACTCCCTCCCTAACAGCACTGTGGGAGCACCTTCACCACACGGACTGCAGCGGTTCAAGAAGGCGGCTGACCACCACCTTCTCAAGGGTAACTAGGGATGGGCAATAAATGCTGGTCTTGCCAGCGACGCCCACATCCCAGGAATGAATTAAAAAAAAATTTCTCCGTCCATTTCTTCCACCGCTAAAGAAGGATAAATTTGATGCAACAATGTTTTTTCCTCCTCCTCTCTTTAATGCATTGAGTTTGGTTTGTGTCCAGTTCCAGAGACACTGGCAAGCCAGTGATAACTCACTCAGGTGGCTATTCTTCAAGTGTCAGGTTGGACGGTGGGTATCAGCTGACCAGTCAATCATGGTCGACCTTTGCCCTGTCCTCACCTGCATTACTCGCCCACGCTTTCTTCCCAGTAAGGGTCCCTGAATGACAATGAAGAGCAGAAAAATAAAGACTTGCATTTATATAGCGCCTTTCACCATGTCCCAAAGCGCTTTAAAGCCTATGACGTACTTTATTTTCAAGTGCTGTCACTGTTGTAATGTAGGAAACGCAGCAGCCAATTTGCGCACAGCAAGCTCCCACAAACAGCAATGTGATAATGACCGGATAATCTGGTTTTTAGTGATGTTGGTTGAAGGATAAATATTAGCCAGGTCATCGGGGAGAACTCCCCCCCCCGCCCCCGGCTCTTCTTCAAAATAGCGGCGTGGCATTTTTTAAAATCCATCTGAGAGAGCAGATGGGGCCTCGTTTTAACATCTCATCGAAAAGACGGCACACTCCAATAGTGCAGCGCTCCCTCAGCACTGCACTGAGAGCGTCAGCCTAGATTTCAGGCTCAAGTCTCCTGGATTGGGACGATGAACCCGCAAACACATCTAGACTCAGAGGCGAGAGTGCTACCCACTGAGCCACGGCCGACACCACTTCAATCCCAGTCTTTTTCCCTTCTCTAATCTAAGGGCACTGAGGTCACCTGAGATCAGCTAAGTCACCACAGATTGGGAATTGTGCCTGGCCATTGCTGGTGTGGAAAGCTTATTGATATGGTGGCCAGTGTTCCCTGTGAGCAGCGCTCTGTTCTGCGCGACCTGTTTCTTTTAATGCGTGGTCCCTTTAAATTTCTGCGCACGCGCGGTATTCACAATGAAAAAGCTGGTGAGCGGCCTGCGTGGCACCTTACAGATTACTGCGTGGCGGCACGCAGACGCACCTTAGTGGGAACACTGATGGTGACGCCCAATACCCATTAGGCCTGCGAAGGAACGCCACTGCATGTTTACGGCAAAATAAGTTTCGGTTAATTACTGGGAAATCCCACGCTTGCAACTAATATAAACTAAGCACCAAAGAGCCACTATAACAAACCAACAGAACAAAGGAGGACAAGAGTAGCATAATAAAGAGCTAAATATATGTTTATATTCAGTAACCAGAAACTAAAAAGCCAAAACCATTGAAGTTTTTGTTTCAAAGCGCGCATTTAAATTTAATCATTAAATTTCCTGTGAGGTGATTGTATATTTTATCTCTGGCCGCAATTACGGGTTACAGCGATTAAAGCCTAAATCTCACATAATCACTTCACACTTAGTGCCTGATATCTTTTTTCTTTTAACATTCCAGCTAAATGCAAGGGAAAATTCTGCCTCCTGCGACTTCTCTTTATGATCCCTGATTCAACAGGTGCCAGGAACCCTTTGGTGCCAGGTGGGGGCGGGGGGGAGCATTCTCGGGATGTGGGCGTCGCTGGCAAGGCCGTCATTTATTGCCCATCCTCAGTCGCCCTTGAGAAGCTGGTGGTGGGCCTTCTTCTTGAACCGCTGCAGTCCGTGTGGAAATCATGGATTCATTGCCGTCGCTCTGCGTCATAGTAATAGATCTGATCTGATAGAAAGTGTTCAAAGTTATTGGAGGTCTTGATAAAGTAAATCAGGAAAAAATGATTTTCAATGGTCAATCAGTCGGGAATAAATTTATAATTGTCACCCCAAAAAAGTGAGGGGAGACACTAGGAGAATTATTTTTTATGTCTGGGACGGTGGCGTGTAACGGGTGGTATCGGACCGGCCACCTGTTATAAGCAGTGCCTGCTACTCAGTTACATCTAGTGCAATACTTCAAATAGAAAGAACTCCTTTCCGCTGTCCCTCCCCTTTATATGATGCAATGTTAACTGCTTGTCGCATTTCTAATATCCAGGATGCAGACGACGCTTGCGTCTGCCCACACTCGGAGGTCGAACTCCAAACCATCGTCAACACCTTCACTGAAGCGTACCAGAGCATGGGCCTTACACTAAACATTCGTAAGACAAAGGTCCTCTACCAACCTGCCCCCGCCACACAGTACTGCCCCCCAATTATCAAAATCCACGACAAGGCCTTGGACAACGTGGACCACTTTCCATACCTCGGGAGCCTACTGTCAACAAGGGCAGACGTCGATGACAAAGTCCAACACCGCCTTCAGTGTGCCAGTGCAGCCTTCGGTCGCCTGAGGAAGAGAGTGTTTGAAGACCAGGACCTCAAACCCGGCACTAAGCTCATGGTCTACAGAGCAGTAGTGATACCTGCCCTCCTGTATGCCTCAGAGACATGGACCATGTACAGCAGGCGCCTCAAAGCACTGGAGAGGTACCACCAACGCTGCATCCACAAGATCCTGCAAATCCATTGGCAGGATAGGCGCACCAACGTCAGTGTTCTCGCTCAGGCCAACATCCCCAGCATCGAAGCTTTGACCACACTCGATCAGCTCTGATGGAGAGGTCACATCGTCCACATGCCCGATACGAGACTCCCAAAACAAGCGCTCTACTCGGAGCTCCGACACGGCAAGAGAGCCCCAGGTGGGCAGAGGAAACGCTTCAAGGACACCCTCAAAGCCTCCTTGAAAAAGTGAAACACCCCCACCGACACCTGGGAATCCCTGGCCCAAGACTGCACAAAGTGTAGGAGAAGCATCCGGGAAGGCGCCGAACACCTCGAGTCTCTTCGCCGGGAGCAAGCGGAAGCCAAGCGCAAGCAGCGGAAGGTGTGCACGTCAACCCAAGCACCCCACCCACCCGCCCCTTCAACCACCGTCTGCCCCACCTGTGACAGAGACTGTAGGTCCCGCATTGGACTCATCAGTCACCTGAGAACTCATTTTTAATGTGGAAGCAAGTCATCCTCGGTTCCGAGGGACTGCCTAAGAAGAAGAAGAAGATCCAGGAAAAATAATCTAATCTCTAGTCTGAGCTGAAAGTTGCCAAGTTTGCTCTCACTTAGGGTACACTTTTTGAAGAAGAGCAGGGTGTTAATCTGGTGCCCTGGCCTACATTTCTCCCTCAACCATCATCAAAAGAGCAGACTCGCTGGCCATTAGCATTCCTTACATTACAACAGTGACTACACTTCAAAAATAAAGTACTTCATTGGCTGTAAAGCTCTTTGGGATGTCCGGTGGTCGTGAAAGGCGCTATATAAATGCAAGTCTTTATAAATGCAAGTCTTTAAACGCCAACACGGACTAGTTGGACCGAATGGCCTGTTTCCATGTTGTGACCTCGAGGTATTTCTATGTACCTAGCCCTGTAATCACAGTTTAATAACCTGCTTACAGTTACAATATCCATTCTTTTCCTTGTACTTACTTGTACTTCTTGCAATTTAGTATACTGTATTCGCTGCTCACGATGCAGTCTCCTCTACATTGGGGAGACCAAACGCAGATTGGGTGACCGCTTTGCGGAACACCTCCGTTCAGTCCGCAAGGGTGACCCCGAGCTTCCGGTCGCCTGTCACTTTAATTCTCCGCTCCACTCCCACTCTGACCTCTCCGTCCTCGGCCTCTTACACTGTTCCAATGAAGCTCAACGTAAGCTCGAGGAACAGCACCTCATCTTTCGATTAGGCACTTTACAGCCTTCTGGACTTAACATCGAGTTCAACAATTTCAGACTATAACCTCGACCCCTATATTTTTTTTTCCTCCTTGTCTTCTCACATGGTAGCTGTCTTTCATTCTGCCATTGCCATTCACACCTCATCTAGAGTCATCTCTTGTTTCTTAACTTGTCCCATTACCTCTCTTTATGCCTTGCACCATCATCCCTTTAGTCAGTCAATCTCTCCTGCCCTCCAGCCTATCACAGACCTTCCCTTTGTTCTTTCCTCCCCTCCTCCCTGCCCCTGCTTAAAAATCTCTCTTCTCTAAATTCTGACGAAGGGTCCCCGACTCGAAACGTTGAACGTTTCCAGCATTTTATGTTGTTATTTCAGATTTCCAGCGTCCGCAGTATTTTGCTATTGTATCCATTCTTTTCAGTTTATCAATGATCTGGGCCATTGGAATATATAAAGACAACTTGCACCCTCCTTGCATTTATGTAGCCACTTGTGATGTGTCTGAGTAATATCACAAAATGCTTCATGCAAATTACTTTTTGAAGTGCAGTGACTGGTGCTTATATAGGCGAACGTAGCGGCCAATTTCACACTGCAAGAACCCTCAAACACAAAAGGGATGAATGGCCAGCGAGTCTGTTTTTTCTGTGGTGATGCGGGAAGGCCAGGGCACCAGGAAAACTCCCTGCTCTTCTTCAAAAAGTGTAATGGAATCTTCAACATTCACCCGAACAGGCAAGCAGGGACCTCAGGTTAATATTGCATCCGAAGGACGGCACCTCCAACAATGCAGAAGCCCCTCGGTAACTTAGAGCTCAAGTCTTGGTGTGGAGCTTCAACCTTCAACCTCTGACTCAGATGGCAAGAGGCCTACTAAGTGAACCAAACTGACATTTACATGCAGCGCAGACAAACTATCTACGAGAATAATAAAAGCCTCCCACCTTGCACACTCCGTAGACTTGAGCTCATCCAAAAACTCGGCTGCCCGTGTCCTAACTCGCACCAAGTCCCGTTCACCCATCACCCACCTGTGCTCGCTGACCTACATCGGCTCCCGGTTAAGCCACGACTCGATCTTAAAATTCTCATCCTCATTTTCAAATCCCTCCATGGCCTCGCCCCTCCCTATCTCTGTCACCTCCTCCAGCCCTGCAACCCTCCGAGATCTCTGCGTTCCTCCAATTCTGGTCTCTTGTGCATCCCTGATTTTAATCGCTGCACCGATGGCGGCCGTGCCTTCAGCTGCCGAGGCCCTAAGCTCTGGATCTCCCTCGTTAAACCTCTCCGCCTCTCTACCTCTCTCGCCTCCTTTAAGATGCTCCTTAAAACCTACCTCTTTGACCAACCTGTCCTAATATCTCCTTATGTGGCTCGGTGTCAAATTCTGTTTGATAATCGCTCCTGTGAAGCACCCTGGGATATTTTCCTACATTAAAGACCTTAAATAAATGCAAGCTGTTATTGTTGAATACAAATGTGAGAAGTCGCACAACACCAGGTTATAGTCCAAAAGCTTTATTTGAAATCACAAGCTTTCGGAGCGCTGCTCCTTCGTCAGGTGAAGTGAAGAGATGCATATAGTCACAGCATATATAGTCAGAGAACACTGCCAGATGATTACAGTTAATCTTTCCAACTGCCCTTTATCACACCTCCTGACTGTTTTCCTGACTGACCTGTTTGGACACCATCCACACCTTTGATTGCCGTGATTATCTCTCTGCCGAGGTGTGATAAAGGGCAGTTGGAAAGATTAACTGTAATCATCTGGCAGTGTTCTCTGACTATATGTGCTGTGACTATATACATCTCTTCACTTCACCTGATGAAGGAGCAGCGCTCCGAAAGCTTGTGATTTCAAATAAAGCTGTTGGACTATAACCTGGTGTTGTGCGACTTCTCACATTTGTCCACCCCAGTCCAACACCGGCATCTCCACATCATTGTTGAATACAACTATGGTTGTCGGTTCACCATTGTTAACACTTTCAAGACTAGCACCTTCGGTGCTACATTGCACTTTTGCTGCTGACACATTCAATGAGCCTCTGATGACCACAGGGCTGTGCGGTAATGGTAATAGATAATCAGAAACTCAGTGGAAACGCTACGGATCTTCTACTGCTGGGGCTATGGAAGTGTCAGCTGTGGAATGCGACTGGTCAAGATTGACAAGGTAGATTGTAACGTTAGACTGAGATCCTTGTGGGGTGTCAATGAGAAATTGCACACAGTGGGCAGAGTGGTTATTCACGTCCCTCAAGCCATTAAGTTGGTTGGGTTCATGACAGGGCAGGCTGTGCGTGGTCTGCGGAAGGAAAGGACTTTCATGCTCATGTTCTGCTGTTGCTCCTTCAACCAAACCAGGAGAGGGGGAGGGGTCCAGGTGAACAACACTTGTGAGACCAAAAGTGAGGAGAGGAAAAATAAATAAAAATAATAATAATACTGCACTTAGGAATTACTGTTGAAGGGCAGTGAGTGCTGTGAGGTAGGCAAACGTTATATCATTCAAGTCCCTTCCCACTCAATCTCCTTAAAAAAGATTCCTGAGTGACTGATGACTAATAATTGCCAAATGTTTAATGATCTGAGCATAAAATACTCTCAAATAATTCACCTTTTCAATGCACTTCTGTACGAGTATCGCCTCTCAATTTCAACTTCCAATACAACAACTTGTATTTATATACAGCGCCTTTAACATAGTAAAACGTCCCAAGACACTTCACAGGAGCGTTATCAAACAAAATTTGGCATTGAGCCACATAAGGAGAAATTAGGGCAGATGAGGTAGGTTTTAAGGAGCGTCTTAAAGGAGGAGAGTTAGAAAGGCAGAGAGGTTTAGAGAGGGAATGCCAGAGCTTTGGGCCTTGGCAGCTGAAAGCACGGCCGCCAATGGTGGAGCGATTAAAATTGGGAATGCTCAAGAGGCCTGAATTGGAGGAGCGCAGAGATCTCGGAGGGTTGTGGGGCTGGAGGAGGTTACAGAGAGAGGGAGGGGGGGGCGAGACCATGGAGGGATTTGAACACAAGGATGAGCTTACTCAACAACCTGCAAAAAGCTTCCCTGAAGGCTCGAAGTTACTGTCTCAGTGCTGCAATTCACCTCAGTGTCTGTGGATTAGGAAGTAGAAAATCAGTGAATGTTCTTGCTCCTAGTCACTGTACAGCAAACCCTACTGGAATTATGTGTGGAACATCTGGTGAGGAGAAAGATAAAAGAAAGACTTACATTCATTTAGCGCCTTTCACGACCACCAGACGTCTCAAAGCGCTTTACAGCCAATGAAGTACTTTTTTTGAGTGTAGTCATTGTTGTAATGTGGAAAACGCAGCAGCCAATTTGCGCACAGCAAGGTCCCACAAACAGCAATGTGATAATGACCAGATAATCTGTTTTTGTTATGTTGATTGAGGGATAAATATTGGCCAGGACACCGGGGATAACTCTCCTGCTCTTCTTCGAAATAGTGCCATAGGATCTTTTACGTCCACCTGAGAGAGCAGACGGGGGCCTCGTTTTAACGTCTCATCCGAAAGACAGGAGGCTACAACCCGCTGACTCACATTATTAAGAGGTCACACATCATAATGGCCAATTAGGTGAGGTCCAGTCTACTCTTAATTCAAATGACCTGATAATTCAATTTTGCGCTCATTTCCTACACTACCTACAATATGAATTTATGGATGATCCACATTTTTTTTCCCAATGTGAAAAACAACTTCAAATTATCAGGAGTTGGCTCTACTGGCTCGTGGACCTGTACCCAGTGAAGAGCCGAGAATAATAACGTGTAGGAAGACAGGAATTCAAAGTGAGACAGATGGGTGTCAGCTCTTTGTAAACAATAGACAATGCGGTGGTGAGTTCTCTGATTTTGTTGAAGTCTCCGTCACTAGGGGATGCAAGTGAGCTGCTTGTTGAAGGAGGCTGTCTCACCATCGGTGATCCGTTCAAAAATTAAAGAGAGTTCTGATTAAGCCTAACACGTTTTTTAAAGTGTCTTTGTTTGAAGGGTGAATGTTGAGGACCCTCAGTCACTCCATTAGGAAAAGCGCTGCCCAGTGTAGAACTGAACAACTGGCACCAGGAAAAAAAGTTGCACAACGTAAAGAAGAACACAAACGTAAGGCATGAGTAGTAGCACAGTCTATATATGGATAGAAGTGCCTGTAAATATATAAAAGAAAAAAGAAAGACTTGCATTTATATAGCGCCTTTCACGACCTCAGGGTGTCCCAAAGCGCTTTACAGCCACTGCAGTACTTTTGAAGTGTAGTCACTGTTGTAATGTAGGAAATGCAGTAGCCAATTTGTGCACAGCAAGCTCCCACAAACAACAATGTGATAACAACCAGATAATCTGTTTTCTACTGGTGTTGGTTGAGGGATAAATATTGGCCAGGACACTAGGTAGCAGCCTCCTGCTCTTCTTCGAAATAGGGCCATGGGATCCTTTACATCTACCTGAGAGAGCAGACATCTCATTCAAAAGACGGCACCTCTGACAGTGCAACACTCCCTCACTACTGCACTGGAGTGTCAGCCTAGAATTTGTGCTCAAGTCTCTTGGAGTGGGACTTTGAACCCACAACCTTCTGACTCAGAGGCGAGAGTGCTACCCACCGAGCCACAGTTGACACCGTATGTGTCTAGATGTAGCTGTAAAATACATATGGATGTTTGAATCAGTAAAATACACATAGATATCACAACCAACAAATATCTATGGATAGTTGAAGACATAAAATATATGTAGATAGGTGTAGCTGTAAAATATATATGGGTAGTTACCGCTGAAAACACGTATAAAAAATTCAAACTTACACAGGGGAATGTGAACAAGAATGTTGCAAGAAACAAAGTAATCTGAAAATAGCAGGTTATATGAATTAGATTATATATGCACCATTTAATGGGACTCTGGCACATAGAAAAACTACTGCACGAGTAAAATTCCATGGACCAAATCATTACTCTTAATTTAAAGGGAAAAAATGTCTTATTATCAGGGAACACTAATTAGAACAGGTGGTGATTGTCCAGGGCAGAAACTTTGAGGAGGATAAGATCGCAGTGAGTCTACTTTGAAGAACAAAAGGCTTTTACAGCAACAGGCCCATTTGAAAAGTTGCTTGACTCCTCGTGCACACACTTGGAGGCGGTCTAGTAGAGTGGAGGAGTCCAACAGTCAGTAAGATCCCACGTGAGTGATATTATGAGGAGAACCAATTTCTTGAAGC
Source organism: Squalus acanthias (assembly GCA_030390025.1). Lineage (NCBI taxonomy): Eukaryota > Metazoa > Chordata > Chondrichthyes > Squaliformes > Squalidae > Squalus > Squalus acanthias. The sequence continues at coordinate 17,960,783 of CM059426.1, forward strand.
ATCAGTGGCAGTTGTATAGCGCCTTTCATGTCTCAAAGCCAATGAAGTATTTATATAACGTAGCAAAATGTCCCAACACACTTCACAGAGGACCTGAGTGAGCTCAGAGCAGGAATATGGTTAAGGGTGCTGACCAAAGGCTTAATCGAAGCAATAGGTTTTAACTGGGCTTTTGAATGCAGGGAGTGATGTAGTAACGGGGGGAGGGGAGGGCGGGGGATGGGTGGGGTCTAGAGGATTCCTGATTGCAGGTGGAAGGCTCTGTGTGTTGACAATGAAATGGAAGGAGGGGGCTCCACGGTGCAAACTCAGAAGAGCGAGGGCTCCGAGCTGGGATGTACGGGCCATTTGTGCTTCTGCCCATTTCCCGCATGTTCCTCATTAAAACCCAAAAAATTAATGCAAAAACATTTTAGTGACAACAAAACAGGATCTTGCCGATGTTTAGGTGAAGGAAGTTCTGTCTCATAGAATCATAGAATGGTTACAGCACAGAAGGGGACCATTCGGCCCGTCGAGCCCGTGCCGGCTCTCTGCAAGAGCACTTCAGCTAGTCCCACTCCCCCGCCCTTTCCCCGTAGCCCTGCAAATTTTTTTCCTTCAGGTACTTATCCAATTCCCTTTTGAAAGCCACGATTGAGTCTGCCTCCACCACCCTCTCAGGCAGTGCATTCCAGATCCTAACCACTCGCTGCGTAAAAAGTTTTTCCTCATGTCACCTTTGGTTCTTTTGCCAATCACCTTGAATCTGTGTGCTCTGGTTCTTGACCCTTCCACCAATGGGAACAGTTTCTCTCTATCTACTCTGTCTAGACCCCTCATGATTTTGAACACCTCTATCAAATCTCCTCTCAACCTTTTCTGCTCTAAGGAGAACAACCCCAGCTTCTCCAGTCTATCCACGTAACTGAAGTCCCTCATCCCTGGAACCATTCTTGTAAATCTTTTCTGCACCCTCTCTAAGGCCTTCACATCCTTCCTAAAGTGCAGTGCCCAGAATTGGACACAATGGCCCAGAAATTTGACTCGGAGGCTTGCCGCGGGGGTAAGGATCGTGCACGATATCACATACCGCGTTTGCTGTCCTTGTTTGCCCCCGCAGGAACTTCGGGTCCTGGGCCTCTCCCTAGTGCCGGCGCGCAGTGTGTGCGTGTCCCAGGGGCGCAGTTAGTGCGATGCGACCCCAAAAGAACAGCTAAACCTCAAATAATTTTTTAAAAAACCCCATCACATTAATAAAATAACTATAGTTAAATAAATGAACCACTTTAAACAAAAATGTAAATTTTTGAAATTTTTTTTTTTTTTAAAGTTATAAAAATAAACTTACCTTTCTTTAAAGTCTCTAAAAAAGATAAACCTGTTGAAAAAAATTAAAAATTATACTTAATTAACTACTTACCTTGTTAAAAAGGGGTCTTACGCCTCCTTTTTACTTGTGTAGAATCTTTCATAATTACCCTCGCGTTGAAACCTGAAAAAAAACCTAAGTGTGCTGCGTGCGCGCAGCCTGTAGTGCGCACACGGTTCACCTAGGAACCGCCCCCTTCGCCATACCGGAAGTGCCGGTTTCCCGCGCATGCGCAGTGCATGCAGGAAACCGGCACTTCGGGAACGAATACGGGTGAGTACGCACTGAGTACTCACCCGTTCTCGGCCGAATTTTTGGGCCATTACTCCAGTTCAGGCCGAACCAGTGTTTTATAAAGATTCATCATAACTTCCTTGCTTTTGTACTCTATGCCTCTATTTATAAAGCCCAGGATCCCGTAAGCTTTTTTAACCGCTTTCTCAACCTGCCCTGCCACCTTCAACGATTTGTGCACATATACCGCCAGGTCTCTCTGTTCACGCACCCCCTTTAAGATTATACCCTTTAGTTTATATTGCCTCTCCTCGTTCTTTCTACCAAAATGTATCACTTCGCACTTTACTGCATCCACAATTTGATTTGCCTCCAAAATATGTACAATATACAACTAAACGAATTGACTTTCATTAAATAACAACGGTTAATCATTCTTTTGTTGTGCAGTACAGCAAATATCAGGTGCACAAAAGTAAAGGTGAAAGAAAGACTTGAATATATATAGTACCTGTTCACATCTCTCAGAAACATCCCAAATCGCTCCACATACAATGAATTTTTAAAAAAAATTAATTCATGGGATGTGGGCATTGCTGGCAAGGCCAGCATTTATTGTCCATCCCTAGTTGCCCTTGAGAACGTGGTGCTGAGCCGCCTTCTTGAACCGCTGCAGTCCGTGTGGTGAAGGTACTCCCACAGTGCTGTTAGGGAGGGAGTTCCAGGATTTTGACCCAGCGACGATGAAGGATCGGCGATATATTTCCAAGTCAGAATGGTGTGTGACTTGGAGGGGAACTTGGAGGTGGTGGTGTTCCCATGCGCCTGCTGCCCTTGTCCTTCCAGGTGGTAGAGGTCGCGGGTTTGGGAGGTGCTGCCGAAGAAGCCTTGGCGAGTTGCTGCAGTGCATTTTGTAGATGGTACACACTGCAGCCACGGCGCGCCGGTGGTGGAGGGAGTGAATGTTTAAGGTGGTGGATGGCGTGCTAATCAAGTGGACTCCTTTTCCTCGATGGTGTCGAGCTTCTTGAGTGTTGTTGGAGCTGCACTCATCCAGGCAAGTGGAGAGTATTCCATCACACTCCTGACCTGTGCCTTGTAGATGGTGGCTTTGACGTGCAGTTACTGGCGTTAGGGAGGCAAACATGGCAGCTATTTTGCACGTAGCAAAATTTCATCAAAAGTAATGAGATGAATGATCAGTCAATTTGTTCCTGGTGGTGTTGTTTTGAGAGAAGAATGCTGTCCAGGACATTGAGAGAAGTCTGTTCTCTTCTTCAAATAATATCATTAGGAGGCGTAAAGTTAGCCCGAACCACCCGAACAGGCATATGTGGCCCCGGTTTAAGATCTCATGTGCAGAACAACACCTTTGGCACTGAAGCAACACCTCGGTACTGCACTCAAGTTTCTGACTGGATTATGTGTCAAGCCCTGCGATGGAGTGGGCTTGAACCCACGCACTCCCAACTCAAAAACAAGACGCCAAAGAAACAGAACACATGCAGCTAATATACAGGAAAAGCACACAACGGTTCTGAATTCATAAATAGATCCAGTGGAAACCAATTGTAAAGCTCACTGTACCTGGGTAATGAAGTGCTCACACACTTAAGGGAACGGTAGCAGAGTGGTTATGTTACTGGGCTAGTTAATCCAGAAACCTTAGACTAATGATCTAGTGAGTTCAAATCCCACCATGGCAACTGGGGAATTTAAATTCAGTAAAGGAATAAAAAGCTAGTCTCAGTAATGGTGACCATGGTAACTATCAGATTGTTGTTAAAAACCCAGCTGGCTTGCTAATAATGCCCTTTAGGGAAGGAAAGCTTACCCAGTGTGGCCTATATGTGACCCACAGCAATGTGGTTGACTCTTACCAGCCCTAGCAAGCCATTCAGTTATGGGCAATAAATGCTGGTGTTGCCAGTGATGCCCCACATACAATGAATGAATTAAAGGGGAAAAACAAAAAGCTGGTCTTCTACTGGCACTTGCTGCACACCCAGGTATTCTGTGCCATATCATCCCACGCAAGTAAGTCCATGGTCAGGACTTGTCCATGTTGGAGAACAGCAGCTTCAGGCCTAATGAGTAAAAAGTTGCCTCTTCTTCTGCTGCAGGGCTCCTTTCATACCCTCCAGTCTCAGGACCAAGATTTGGCACTGGCTCAAGTGGGAGTAAAACTTGAGTGCACTATTTGAAGAAGAACAGGAGAGTTCTCATTTACCCCTGAGCCAAAACTGATCATTTATCTCATTGCTGTTTGTGAGGCCCGGCTACAGGCAAATTAGTTGCCACGTTTGCCCGTAAAACCTTCAGAAACATTTCTTTGGCCATCTAGTGCGTTGGGACATCCTGAGGACCCGAAAGGTGGCATGAAATGCAAGTTCTTCTTTACTCTATGTTTCTGCTCTGACAGTTTAATTTTCCCTTAGCCAGTACACATGCTCAAACCATAAGAGGAGTTTTGAACATTCTTAACAATATGCTCGTCATCCGTGGCTAAGTAGGTAGCACTCGCGGCCTGAGTCAGAGGGGGTGTGGTTCAAGTCCAACTCCAGGGATCTGAGCACAAAATCTAGGCCGACACTCCAGTGCAGTGCTGAGGGAATGCTGCACTGTCGGAGGTGTCATTTTCGGACGAGGCATTAAACCGAGATCCTGTCTGCTCTCTCAGGTGGCTGTGAAAGATCCCACGGCACTATTTAAAAGAAGAGCTCTCCCTGGTGTCCTGGCCAATATTAATCTCTCAACCAACATCTAAGAACAAATTATCTGGTCATTATCACCTTGCTGTTTGCTGTGCACAAATTGGCTGCCATGTTTCCTACATTACAACAGTGACTACACTTCAAAAAGTATTTCATTGGCTGTAAGGCACTTTGGAGCATCCTGAGGCGCTATATATTAATGCGCATCTTTCTTTCTTCTAGGTATTCTGGCTGAGGTTTGAAAGTCAGTGCCAATTTATGGATAGTTTTGTGCCAAGAAGTCACACCCACAAGGAACTGGGTTGGGACTGACTCAAGCTTGTTTCACACAGGAGTATTTCAGCCACTAGGGGAATGCACTTTAGTCCAAACAGTCCGAGCTGGATCTGAAGCCCTATCCCTGAGGTAACGTGCCTGATGGGGTCAGTGGTAGCACTCTAACCTCTGAGTACGAAGGCTGCGGGATCAAACCCTGCTCCAGGATGTGAGCGCCATCATCTAAGATGACACTTCAGTGCAGTACTGATGACATTGTCAGAGGTGCCATCTTTCAGACATGTTGTATTGTCAGAAGTGCCAACTTTCAGATGTGTTGTTTTACCAAGGCCCAGTTAAGGTGGACATAAAGGATGCCAATGGCACTATTTAACTATCCTGGTTTAGTGAGTTAAATCGTCAAGGTAAAATCACTTGATTGCATGGGATGTAGACAGCACAAACTGATCCCATCTGATTGTTGTAGTGCAGCCTTTTTTAACTGTCCTAACTGGAGCATCCATTTTTCATTCATCTGTCACTTGGGATTAGGCCTGTCTATATTCAGTTCCACCTCCACCACCACGCGCCCCCCGCCACCCCCACCACCCCGCCTCCGTACCCGTACCCCCAAATCATAAAACATGGAAATGCGCTCCCTGCCTCATTTTCTGCTGACCTTTGGCCCCAGGGAATGGGTATTCTCCAGCAGGGTAAATCAATCCCTAGATGAGGATGGCTAGATTGGGAAAGGGAATATAACAATTCCAGTACAGTGGATTGTTCCTCTCCCTCTATTCTGCAGCATATGTTGCTGGAGAATAAAGGAAGATTTGCTCTGCATTTGTCCTTTGTTCTACTTCATTTATTTTCAGGATGTGGCTGATGTTGGCAAGGCTTGTTCCGAAGATGTAGATGACGCCTAAGGTTAATTTCAGGACGGCCTCGGGACTCTGTCTGGACATTCGCTGCTTGCACAGTGTCGAGTCTAGACCCGAAAAGGGGCCCAGGCTCCTTTCTACCCCAATGTGTGTTCTACCAGGCAGCACTGTAATAAGGAGCCAATCTACCTTTTCCTTTTAGCTGTGGGTGGTCCAGGTGACATAACTTCTGATCCGTAAGTTTATTAAAAAGTTAATTGCCGGAGATTTGATAATTGTCAGTCATAACTTCCAGATATTACTTAATTCTGTGGGGGAGATATGGACCAGTTCAGGAAGTATTACTGAAAAGCTGCAGGCACTAAGAATAAAGGAGATACTGGGAGCTGATGGCAAGCACCCAGGGACTCTGAGGAAAAACTGAGCAGCAAAGAGGGAATTCTGGAAGGTAACCATTTTAAGGAAGCATCAAGTGCTTGTTGCAACAGCAAAATGTTATTCCAATTTTCTCCCTTAAAGGCTCCAACTCTTGCTGGGTTACAGTGCTTGGGGTATCGCTATCCCTTAGGTACCTCATCTGGTTAGCCCGTCTTCATTTGTGACCTTAGACTCTGAGTGCTAGCAAGCTTTTGACTGTCGAAAGCATTACATCAAAACCTAATTCAGTGAAGTCTGCATGTGCACTTTCTACAAGAGCGACAACAACTTGATTTATTGTACCTTTAGTGTAGAAAAATGTCCCAAGGCACTTCACAGGAGCGTAATCAGGCAAAAATGAACACCGAGCCCAAGAAGGAGATAGGAGGACAAATGATTAAAAGCTTGGTTAAAGAGATGGGTTTTAAGCAGCCTCTTAAAGGAGGAGGGAGAGGCGGAGATGTTTAAGGAGGGAATTCCAGAGCATAGGACCTAGACAGCTGAAGGCATAACTGCTAACGGCGGGGCGAAGGAAGTGCGGAATGCACAAGAGGCCAGAATTGGTGGAAGACGGAGTTCTTGGAGAGTTGTAGGGCTGGAGGAGGTTCCAGAGATAGGGAGGGGCGAGGGCCATGGAGGGATTTGAACACGAGGATGAGAATTTTAAAATCGAGACATTGGCGGATCGGGAGCCAATATAGGCCAGTGAGCACAGGGGTGATGGGTGAACGGGACTTGGTGTGAGTTAGGATATGGGCTTTGGATGAGCTCAAGCTCATGGAGGGGAGAAGATGGGTGATCGACCAGGAGAGCATTAGAATAGTCGAGTCTGGAGGTAACAAAAGCATGAATGAGGGTTTCAGCTGATGTTGGGCTGAGGCAGGGACCGAGACGAGCAACATTACAGAAGTGGAAGTAGGTGGTCTTTGTGATGGAGAGGTCATGGGGTCAGAAGCTCAGCTCAGGGTCAAATAGAATGCTGTGGTTGCAAACAGTCTGGTTCAGCCTGAGACAGTGGCCAGGGATGGGATGGAATCGGTGGCTAGGGAATGGAGTTTGTGGCAGGGACCGAAGACAATGACGTTGGTCTTCCCAATGTTTAATTGGAGGCACTTTTGGTTCATCTAGGACTGGATGATGGACCAGCAATCTTACAAGAAAGGGGTAACGGTGGGGTCTCGAGAGGTGGTGGTGAGATGGAGCTGGGTGTCGTCAAGTGTACATTCGGAACCTGACTTTGTGTCTTCAGATGATGTCACCAAGGCGAGGCATGTAAATGAGAAATAGGAGGGGGGCCAAGGATAGATAGTTGGGAGACTCCAAAGGTAACAGTGTGGGGGTGGAAAGGGAAACCATTGCAGAAGATTCTCTGGCTATGACTGGATAAGACTGGTAAGAGTGGAGCCAGGCGAGGGCAGTCCCACTCAGCTGGACAATGGAGGTGAGGCGTTGGAGGAAAATATATGGTCAACCATGTCAAATGCTGCAGACAAGTTTACCACCTTCACAGTCACAGAGGATGTCATTTGTGACTTTGATTAGGGCTGTTTCCAGCAGGAATCATTGGATAGGGATGGGGAACGAGAACTAGTTGATGATTTTCTTTCCCTCCCTCCCAAGCCCAGGGACATTGAGAATGACTGTAGCTCTTACCACTGACCTGACTGAAATCAGAACAAACAGCAGGTTGTAACTTGGCCCCTTTAATAATAACAACAACAACAACTTGTATTTATATAGCTCCATTTACATAGTAAAACGTCCCAGGGTGCTTCACATGAAAATTAACAGACAAAATTTGATACCGAGCCACATAAGGAGATATTAGGACAGATGACCAAAATCTTGGTCAAAGAGCTAGGTTTTAAGGAGCGTCTTAAAGGAGCAGAGAGATTTGGAGAGAGGTGGAGAGATTTAGGGAGGGAATTCCAGAGCTTAGGGCCTAGGCAGCTGAAAGCATGGCCACCAATGGTGGAGCGATTAAAATTGGGGGTGCTCAGGAGGCCAGAATTGCAGGAGAGCAGAGAGCTCGGAGGCTTGTAGGGCTGGAGGAGGTTACAGAGATAAGGAGGGGGTGAAGCCATGAAGGGATTTGAAAACAAGGATGAGAATTTTTCTCCCTGACTGGGAGCCAATGTAGGTCAGGCCGCTGGTAGAGCTTATAGGAAGACATTTATTGACGCAACTGTAAGGCTGGAGTGGGGAAGTCTGTGTCAACATGGCAAACGATTAAAGTAACAATATAAAACTGGTGAACCCACGTGCTCTGTGTTGTTACAGCACTTTTTATCTTCACATACATCTTCTGTATGTGAGATTTTCAGGTTGTCAGTTGTGGCTCAGTTGGTAGCACTCTCACCTCTGAGTCAGAAGGTTGTGGATTCAAGTCCCACTCTAGAGACTTGAGCATAAAAATCTAGGCTGATACTCCAGTGCAGTGCTGAGGGAGTGCTGCACTGTCTGGAGGTGCTGTCTTTCGGATGAGACGTTAAACTGAGGCCCCGTCTGCTCTCTCAGATGGACATAAAAGATCCCATGGCACTATTTGATAGAAGAAGCAGGGGAGTTCTCCCTGGTGCACTGGCCAACATTTATCTCTCAATCAACATCACTAAAAACAGATTATCTGGTCATTATCACATTGCTGTTTGTGGAATCTTGCTGTGTGCAAATTGGCTGTTGCATTTCCCACATTACAACAGTGACTACCCTTCAAAAATACTTCATTGGCTGCAAAGTGCTTTGGGATGTCTGGTGATTGTAAAAGGTGCTATATAAATGCAAGTCTTTTTTATAATCTGTCACTGCCTAGCCTAGTCGTCACTGCAGTGTAAGGAACATATTCTTATATGGTCTTATATTCAGTATTGGCAGTTTTGGTTTATTAATATTCATGAGCTGCCACTGGAATCACTTTTCATTTGGCAGTAAGAATAATTACATACTGTATTTTTTAAAAGCAGTCGAATGGGGTAGAGAGTAGGAGAAATCGAGAAAGGAAGTCTTGCATTTCCATAGCAGATCGTTGCCACACTTTGAAACACCCAAAGCACTTCAAATGCATCGAGTTACCGGCTAGGGGCAGTAAGCATTGTTAAATAGGAAAATGTGTAAATGAACCTGAGACTGTCAGGTCAAAAGCATGGTAATGAAGTATTGGCAATAAATATTTTTTTAAAAACCCTCCCCGTCTCAAATCCCTCCTCTGGTACACACCTCCAGTGTTCACTTACCACCACAGTAACAGTTCAATGTTTGGTTCCAAAAAGACTATCAAATATCAGCATCTCTCCTTCAGCATCTCTGTCCACCTCGCATTATTGGACCTTGTTTTTTTCCCCACAGTCCCCCAAAACGGCGGAACTCCTCGATCCCATGGACCTTCCTTCCTCCAGCAATCTCCAGGCATTTAAGATCCATGCTTCGTGTCACTTAATCACTATGTTCCGATTTGCTTCATCTTCTCTCTTACTGTTTTCCCAACCTTGGTGCTGTCCTGTGAACCTTGTACCTAGGAACATA
>CM059426.1:18701841-18771841 GCA_030390025.1 Squalus acanthias
GAAAGGAGGAGAGGGGGAAGAAGAGAGAGGGCTCCCTACCTGGGCTTCTCCTCCCCGCTCGCCTCGCTCTCCTCCGCCTCATCGTCCTCCACCACCGCCTCCACTGGACTCGCCTTCAGGCCGCGGCCCCAGCCCGAGCCCGGCGGGGCCTCTCTCCCCGCCACCGCCAGCGAGCTCAAGAACAGCAGGAGCGCCAGGGCCTTGGCCCAGCGGCCCAACTCAGCGCCGGCCTCCATAGAGGGAGCATCCAGAGAGAAAACAGGCCGGCATCCACACAGCCAGATCCCGACACCCACACCGCCCGGCCACTCTCGGCTTCGGCTGTTTGTTGTGGTCGTGTTGAGCGGCGGAAGGGGGGGCGGAACACCTTCCGCCACTCTCATTGGTTCATCCATCCGTCACTCATTTCATACTAACAAATCACCTCTCAGTAAGCGAACCACCTTCCGCCTATTATTGGTCCAGATTCCTGTCACTCATCGGTTCCGGCCAATCATCCTAACGCGAGTGTTTTTAACTAGGGGGCGTGTTACCCCCTTGCTACGGTTGGTTGGTCGGCCGTCCTGTCACACATTCGATACGAGCCAATCAGCTGAGCGCAGCTCTGGCGTTCGGCCGGCCGCTTTTATTGGCTAGGTCGGGCTCCATTGGGGCCAATGAGGAGAGGGGAAGGAACGGGTGACCCGCGCGCTCTCTCACGTGACGCTAACCGCGAGCTCGGTTCGGAACTGATTTTTTTCATTCATTACAATTCCGGACTCTCCTGATTGGACGAGCGGCTGGATGACATCACCGCAGAGACGTGGCCGTTTCCAAAGCAGCTCCGGCGGAGGGGGGAGGGGAGGAGCTACGGCGGCCGAGTGCAGACAAAGTTAACACCACTCTTTAAAGGGGCAATGCCTCCCAAGGGCGTTTGGCAAGCTTTTTATTGTATGATGTAGGGGAGATATTTATCAAGGGAAAGTATCAGAACTGAGAGGTTATACTTATCAGGAAAGACTGAACAGGCTGGGGCTCTTTTCTCTAGAAAAGAGAAAGCTGAGGGGTGACCTGATGTTGATATCGTCGATCGACAGTTCCGACGGGCCACAGCGAAAAACCGCATAGACCTCCTCAGAAGGCGAACACGGGACACAACCAACAGAGTACCCTACGTCGTCCAGTACTTCCCCGGAGCGGAGAAACTACGCCATGTTCTTCGCAGCCTTCAACATGTTATCGATGACGACGAACACCTTGCTAAGGCCATCCCCACGCCTCCACTACTTGCCTTCAAGCAGCCGCCTAACCTCAAAAGTACCATCGTTCGCAGCAAATTACCCAGCTGTCAGGAGAACAGCGACACGACACCACACAACCCTGCCACGGCAACCTCTGCAAGACATGCCAGATCATCAAATAAAGGGCAACACGGTGGCATAGTGGTTAGCACTGGTGCCTCACAGCGCCAGAGACCCGGGTTCGAATCTGACCTCGGGTGACTGTCTGTGTGGAGTTTGCACATTCTCCCCGTGTCTGCGTGGGTTTCCTCCGGGTGCTCCGGTTTCCTCCCACAGTCCAAAAATGTGCGGGTTAGGTTGATTTGGCTATGATAAATTGACCCTTAGTGTTAGGGGGGGATTAAATATGTGGGGTTATGGGGATAGAATAGGATATGTTAGGGGGAATTAAATACGTGGGGTTACGGGGGTAGGGTGGGATATTTGTACTGTGGGGATTAAAGCAGGGACAGGGTATTGGACTTGGATGATCAGCCATGATCGTATTGAATGGTGGAGCAGGCTCGACGGGCCGAATGGCCTACTCCTGCTCCTAGATTCTATGTTTCTATGTTTCTATCAACACAGATACCGTCATCACACGTGAGGACACTACCCACCAGGTACATGGTACATACTCATGTGACTCGGCCAATGTTGTCTACCTGATACGTTGCAGGAAAGGATGCCCCAGAGCATGGTCCATCGACGAGACCATGCAGACACTGAGACAACGTATGAACGGACACCGCGCAACAATCGCCAGGCAGGATTGTTACCTCCCAGTCGGGGAACACTTCAGCAGTCAAGGACATTCAGCCTCGGATCTGCGGGTTAGCGTTCTCCAAGGCGGCCTTCGAGACACACGACAACGCAAAATCATCGAGCAGAAACTGATAGCCAAGTTCCGCACTCATGAGGACGGCCTCAATAGGGATATCGGGTTCATGTCACGCTACAGAACGTGACTCGACATCGTTGTGTGTCTTTCCAGTTTTTTTTAAAAAAAACAAAAAAAAAGGTTAAAAACTCAACTGCAGACAGCAGGATTTGACACGTTGGACCCCCTGTGACCCATCTCATTGTCTTGGCTGTGCTCTGGTGTGTCTTTGTTGTAAGGCCTCCCTGAAAGATTGTATCTCTGCAGTTTCTGTGTTTATATACTGTTTAATATTGTAGATTCCCTCATTGTACCTCTACCTGATGAAGGGGCAACAGCTCCGAAAGCTTGTAACTTTAAATAAATCTGTTGGACTATAACCTGGTGTTGTGCGACTTCTCATTCTTGTAGTTTACGACACTTCAAGTGCATATCCAAGTACTTTTTAAATGCGGTGAGGGTACTTGGATATGAAGGAGTTCGATAGGGTAGGCGTAGAGAAGATGTTTCCACTTGTGGGAGGAGTCCAAAACTAGAGGTCATCAATATAAGACAGTCACTAATAAATCCAATAGGGAATTCAGGAGAAACCTCTACCCAGAGAGTGGTGATAACTCACAGCAGTTGAGGCGACTAGCTTAGATGCATTTAAGGGGAAGCTAGATAAGCAAATGAGGAAGAAAGGTATAGAAGGATATGCTGATGAAGTTAAAAAGAAAGGCTTGCATTGCCTTTCATGACCTCAGGATGTCCCAAAGCGCTTTACAGCTAATGAAGTACTTTTTTGAAGTGTAGTCACTGTTATAATGTAGGAAATGCAGCAGCCAATTGCACACAGCAAGCTCCCACAAACAGCAATGTGATAATGACCAGATAATCAGGTTTTGTTTTAGTTGATTGAGGGATAAATATTGGCCAGGACACTGGGGATAACTGCTCTTCTTCAAAATTGTGCCATGGGATCTTTTACATCCACCCGAGAGAGCAGACGCAGTTTAACATCTCATCCGAAAGATGGCACCTCCGACAGTGCGGCACTCCCTCAGTACTACACTGGAGTGTCAGCCTAGATTTTTGTGCTCAAGCCTCTTGGAGTGGGACTATGAACTCACAACCTTCTGATTCAGATGTGGAGATGCCGGCGTTGGACTGGGGTGGACAAAAATGAGAAGTCGCACAACACCAGGTTATAGTCCAACAGATTTATTTAATTTTACAAGCTTTCGGAGCGGTTCGCTCCTTCCTCAGGTAGGGTAGCAGTGAGAGAATCAACGTATGAACGGACACCGCGCAACAATCGGCAGGCAGGAGGGTTGCCTCCCAGTCGGGGAACACTTCAGCAGCCAGGGGCATTCAGCCTCGGATCTGCGGGTAAGCGTTCTCCAAGGCGGCCTTCGGGATACACGACAGCGCAAAATCATAGAGCAGAAACTGATAGCCAAGTTCCGCACTCATGAGGAGGGCCTCAATCGCGATATCGGGTTCATGTCACGATACAGAACGTGACTTGACATCATGGCTGGTCTTTCCTGGTGTTTTTTTTTAAAAAAGACTAACACAAGAACCAACACAAATTGACAGGATATGCAGCCAGCAGGTGTTTTGACACGTTGGACCCCCTGGGACACATCTCATTGTCTTGGCTGTGCTCTTAGTGTGTCTTTGATGTAGGGAAAGATTTGAATAGATTTTGTCTGTGTTTATATTGTGAATTCTGGGAGATTCTCTCACTGCTACCCTACCTGAGGAAGGAGCGAACCGCTCCGAAAGCTTGTAAAATTAAATAAATCTGTTGGACTATAACCTGGTGTTGTGCGACTTCTCATTTCTGATTCAGAGGCAGAGAGTGCTACTCACGGAGCCACAGCTAACACACTAGATGAAAAGGGGTGAGAGGAGTCTCGTGTTGAGCATAAATGGCAGTATAGACCTGTCGGGTCGAATGGTGTCTCTGTGCTGTAAGTGCTATGTAAGTGAAGTGATGGTATAAAGTAAAATACTCCAGATGCTGGAAATATGCAGCAAAACACAAAATGTTCGAAACACCACAGGTCAGGCAGCATCTGCGGAGAGAACGTTAATTGGGGGTGAATTTCCTCAGGGCTTCTCTCGCTGCACTACCGTAACTATGTGCGTGAGTGGGGTTCCTGCCAAAGTTACAGCAGCGCAGCGGGAAAAAAACATTGAGGAAATTCATCCCCAATGTTTCGGGTTTGGAACCTTCTTCAAAACTGGAAAAAGCTTCAGGCCCCACCCAGTGGTAGAAATGTGTGGCTGCACCTCGATGGCCAAGTTTGGAGCGAACACTGTATTTGGCATATTTAACATACAGATTGTTTTCTGTAATTCTGTCATGACACAAATGGACATAAATAAACAATGTTCCTCACAGATTTCATGTCCCAGATTAATTTGATACAATCTTCCAATTATTATTTCACGGGCCTCCGAGCCTCATCTCTTTAAATAATTTATCCTGGTCTGATAGCTCTGGTGATTTCTGGATTAGGCTACCAGCCTATGAGCTTGCAAGTTCAGATCCCAGCCGTGATTGACACTTGGGTTCTGCCTTACTGGGAAATGACCACTCGTTTTCAGCTCGGCTGATGGAACACAAAGTAACAGTCTGATCCATCTCTGGGGAAGGAGAGACTTACCAAAGACCACCATACTGCTCCAACAGAAGCTATGTGCCACCGTAGCTGTGCCAAATCTTTGACTCACCCCACAGCCTGCTCTCTTTCCCCATAGCTCTGTATCTTCATCTGCTTCATTGGAGTGACAGCCAGTGGCTCAGTTGGTAGCACCCTCACCGAGGCCCCGTCTGTCCTCTCAGGTGGACGTAAAAGATCCCACGGCACTATTTCAAAGAAGAGCAGTTGTCCCCGGTGTCCTGGCCAATACTTATTCCTCTGTCAACATCACTAAAACAGATGATCTAGTCATTACCTCGTTGCTGTTTGTGGGACCTTGCTGTGTGCAAATTGGCTGCCGTGTTTCCTACATTACGACAGTGACTACACTTCAAAAAGTACTTTATTGGCTGTAAAGCACTTTGGGACATCCAGTGGTCGTGAAAGGCGCTATAGAAATGCAAGTCTTTCTTTCTTTTGCTTCAAATATTTATCCAATTTTCCCTTAAAAAGAGGCAATGGTCGCTGTCTGAATCACTCCCTGTGGCAAAGCATTCCAAGGTCCAACAACTGTGTATAGATATTTCACCTCACTTCTCTCCTCACTCTCCTAGTCACAATTTTGAATTGATGACCCCTTTTTTACTGACCCCAGAGGAAATATCTTCCCCTATTCACTCTTATCAAACCTTTATTAAATCTCCTCTTAGCTTCCTTTTGAACATCGATTGCTTGAATCTTGCCCTTTAATAATGCCCTTGCTCTCAATCTTCCAGTAACGTCAGGAAGCTATTTTAGGAATATTGGAACAGGAGTAGGCTATTCAGCCCTTCGAGCCTGTTCCGCCATTCAGTGAGATCATGGTTGATCTATATCTTAACTCCATCCACCCGCCTCGGCTCCATATCCTTTTTTACCCTTGTCCAGCAAAAATTTATCGATCTCAGGTGTAAAATTATTAATTGTGCTAGCACCTACTGCTTTTTGTGGGAGAGAGTTCCACACCTCTACCACCCTTTGTGTGAAAAAGTGTTTCCTAACTTCTCTCCTGAATGGCCTGGCACTGACTTTAAGGTTATGGCCCCCTCTGCGCTCCGCCTATTCTGGCCTTTTGAACATCCCCAATTATAAATGCAGTCGTGCCTTCAGCTGCCTAGGTCCTAAGCTCTGGAATTCCCTCCCTAAACCTCTCCGCCTCTCCACTTCTCTTTCCTCCTTTAAGATGCTCCTTTAAACCTACCTCTTCGACCAAGCTTTTGGTCATCTGCCCTAACATCTCCTTATATGGCTCGGAGTCATTTTTTTTTTGATAACACTCCTGTGAAGCGCCTTGGGACGTTTTACTACGTTAAAGGCGCTATATAAATATAGGTTGTTGTTGTTGTTGTCCTAGACTCCCCACAACCTCAAACAACTCGCCCCTTAACCTTCCATATCCCGGGGAATAAAATCTGTATCTCATTGAAAACAATACATGTTCAACCATATGGGGACAGTGCGGGAAAGTGGAGTTGAGGTCGAAGGTCAGTCATGATCTTATTGAATGGCGGAGCAGGCTCGAGGGGCTGAATGGCCAACTCCTGCTCCTAATTCTTATGTTCTTATGTTTACCGGGAATTACATTTTAATTTGTATTTGAATACAATTGACCACATTGAATCTGCGTAGGGGTCACTATCTACTATCTCTGTTACCCTCATCTTTTTTCTTAACAGCTGTCTATATGATTAATCTGCCTCGCGCTACCTGGTTGATAGGAATCTCAGGAACACAGAAATATTCCAGCCTTCCCAGTCCATGGAGGAGAATTCCACACATCGACATAGTTCTTATTCAGATAACTTCCAGGACGAGATAATAATTCTTGGCTGCTGTTAAGCCACCCTAGTGGATGGAGGCAGATATTGTGCGAATTCTGTTCACACGGCATGTAATGTCACAACTTTAAAGTCGCCTCAACATCTCGCCTCTTTGTTAATTGGTCTTTTCACCGGTGATTCTCTCTCTCACGGTGAGACGCAGGACTGTGTTCATTACCTCCCATTGGAGTCAATGGAAATAAAATCGGGGAGAGAAGTCAAATGGGCTGCCGACTCGCTAACACCCGTTTTACAATATTGCACAAAGTAAAGGTCTACCCCACTGAGTTCTAGTCTCAGCCATGCCACCATAGTGTCAGCCATGGCTCAATGGGTAGCACTCTTGCCTCTGAGTCAGAAGGTTGTGGGTTCAAGTCCCACTCCAGAGACTTGAGCACAAAATCTAGGCTGACACTCCAGTGCAGTGCTGAGGGAGTGCTGCACTGTCGGGAGTGCCGTCTCTCAGATGAGATGTTAAACCGAGGTCCTGTCTGCTCTCTCAGGTGGACGTAAAAGATCCCGTGGCACTATTTCGAAGAGGAGCAAGGAAGTTACCCCCGTTGTCCTGGCCAGTATTTATTCCTCAACCAACATCTAAAACAGATTATCTGGTCATTATCACATGCTGTTATGAGAACATAAAAAATAGGAGCAGGAGTAGGCCATTTGGCCCTTCGAGCCTGCTCTGCCATTCAATAAGATCATGGCTGATCTTTTACCTCAACTCCACTTTCCTGAACTATCCCCATATCCCTTGATTCCCTTAATATCCAAAAATCTATCGATCTCTGTCTTGAATATACTCAACGACTGAGCATCCACAGCCCTCTGGGGTAGAGAATTCCAAAGATTCACCACCCTCTGATTGAAGAAGTTTCTCCTCATCTCAGTCCTAAATGGCCAACCCCTTATTCTGAGACTGTGCCCCCTGGTTCTCGACTCCCCAGCAAGGGGAAACATCCTCCCTGCATCTACCCTGTCAAGCCCTGTAAGAATTTTATATGTTTCAATCAGATCACCTCTCATTCTTCTAAACTCTAGAGAATATAGGCCTAGTCTACTCAATCTCTCCTCATAGGACAATCCCCCCATCCCAGGAACCAGTCTGGTGAACCTTCGTTGTACTCCCTCTATGGCAAGTATATCCTTCCTTAGGTAAAACTGTATACAGTACTCCAGGTGTTGTCTTACCAAGGCCCTATATAATTGCAGTAAGAGGTCTTTACTCTTGTACTCAAATCCTCTTGTAATAAAGGCCAACATACCATTTGCTTTCCTAATTGCTTGCTGTACCTGCATGTTAACTTTCAGTGATTCGTGTACAAGGACACCCAGGTCCCTCTAAACACCAACATTTCCCAATCTCTCACCATTTAAAAAATACTCTGCTTTTCTATTTTTCCTACCAAAGTGGGAGCTTGCTGTGCACAAATTGGCTGCTGTGTTTCCTACATTATAACAGTGACCACACTTCAAAAAAAGTACTTCATTGGCTGTAAAGCCCTTTGAGACGTCAGTGGTCGTGAAAGGCACTATATAAATGCAAGTCTTTCTTTTTTATCAGAAAGCAGAGCACCCTGTAGAGAGGGGGAAAATCGGATGGAAGGGCTTCTCATGCTGCTCTTCCGGAATTCCCAAAGGCTTCCATTGATGGTGGCCTTGGAACGAGTTATATACTTACCCATCCCAGGTACGTATAGCGCATGAACAAGGAATACAACAGAAAGGGTAAAATCTGTATGATTGTGTCTCTGCGATTGTAGCAATCTTTGAGCTGTGCAGGTTGTTCTGTGCCCAACATGTTACTGGCCCGGTTTCCAACTCTGGTTGGACGTATCCTGGAGGCTTGATCACGTGACGCTCGATCATGTGACGCTCGGTCACGTGGCACAATAGCGGCGGTGAAAGCTCCGAAATCTTTCAAGAAGCAACTCAGCTCTGAAATGGGGAACTTTGGGGTCTTATTGGATGGGTGAATAAAGATGAACAGGCTGGAATTCCTCATCCGTAACTATCTTGTGATCATGTCAATCATGGGACCAGCCTAGTTCTTCACTGCCAAAACTGGTTCGAGCAGTTGGATATTTATCATCACTCCATCTGCCTAGCAAAATCCACCCACTACTCTGAAATGACCTTGGAGAGTAGAAATAACCATCCACTCTGTTCTCCCCTCCGGCCCCCTCCAGCATTCCACATACGAACATCCGAAAATGATGGTCAAGAAAAGATCAGCTGGTCCTGTCTTGCCACCCTCATGATGGCTGGAACATCATGACTAGACACTTCCTGCCTCCCCTATTACAAGGCCCACCGCCACCTTCTCAAGGGCAACTAGGGATGGGCAATAAATGCCGGCCTTGCCAGCGACGCTCACATCCCGAGAATGAGTTATTTTTTTTAATCCAGTTGTCGTAAAAAGAAAAGAAAGACTTGCATTTCTATAGCGCCTTTCACGACCACCGGACCTCCCAAAAGCGCTTTACAGCCAATGAAGTACTTTTTGACGTGTCGTCACTGTTGTAATGTAACACACTGCAGAATCTCAGTGAAAGTCTCGGACGTTTAACGCTGAGCTTCACAATTGCGCAAAGGCAATGCCCAATGTACAGATCCAGGAGTTCAATCGAACGGGTAGCGCGTTATGAGGAGAAAAGAGGACAAAGGGATGAAAGTCGGTTGGGGGGGGCGGGGGAGTACATAAAAGGGACAGATTGCCTTTGCTTCTGACCTACTTAAACACGAAACCAGTCGGCTTCACTCGTCGCAGTATCTCCTCATGCAGGGCAAGTCTTAAAGGTTTACTGCATTAGCAGAAGCCGCACATCCTATCAATATTTAAACTCCCAGGGCGTCAGGCTGGCACATTACCTCATCTGCCGTTTATGTACATCAGCAACTTGCCCTCCGGGAGTCGGGCAGGTAGTTTCCGACAGTGAAGCAATGTCTTCGTACCAAGGCAGACGGGAAGTAATCATCGCGGGGAAGGAAAAGATTTTTTTGCTCTGAAACACTAGAAAAATGAAAATATTTGCGTTCAATAAATCAATCCAGTGTCTGTGCAGATTTTAAACACTTCACGGATCCATTACCTTAAATGGCTGCTGATGGCTAACAATGCTCAGGGATCACTTTGGTCGATAATTGAACTGAATTTCTTTCTAATTGAGCTACACATCCTGTGGTTTCTTTTTATTTGCACGATGGTGCACAGCTGTGACATTTTACTGACGGCCAACGGAATAAAGAGATAATATAACACAGAATGATACCGGGGCTAAATGGGTTAAATTAGGAGGACAGGTTCCATAGACTAGGCTTGTATACCCTCGAGTATAGAAGATTAAGGGGTGAACTAATTGCGGTGTTTAAGATGATTAAAGGATTTAATAGGATAGATAGAGAGAGAAACTATTTCCTCTGGTGGGGGGAGTCCAGAACAAAAGGACATAACCTTAAAATTAGAGCTAGGCTGTTCACGGGTGATGTCGGGAAGCACTTCTTCACACAAAGGGTAGTGGAAATCTGGAACTCTCTCCCCCCAAAAAGCTGTTGAGGCTGGGGGTCAATGGAAAATTTCAAAACTGAGATTGATAATATTTTTATTGGGCCATAATATTGTGGGTTTACGGAACCAAGGCGGGTACATGGAATTAAGATACAGATCAGCCATGTTCTCATTGAATGGCGGAACAGGCTCGAGGGGCTGAATGGCCTGCTCCTGTTCCTAGCCATTCATCGGCAGATCTGGCTGAACCACAAAAAGTACTGTCGGATCCTGCTCTCCTCTGCCAAAACTGCTCACTATTCCAGGATTTCTTAAACCCCTCTCCCCTGCCTCCTGCACCCTCGCCTCCAAACAACAAGTGCGAGGGGCTCATGGACTTCTTTGTCACTTTGAGACCATCCATTCAGCTGTCTCTGCCACTTCCCTCCCTTCCGCTAGCCCACCAGGCCAAACTTTCTCTAAGGTTCCCCCCTGCCCTAGACCTGAACTCACATCTTTTACTAGTTTCTCTCCTATCTCCCCTCATGCACACTCCGAGCTCACCTTGTCCATGAGACCCACCTCCTGCTCCCTCGACCCTCTTCCCACTAAACTGCTTAACGCCAACTTCCCTTCCTGGCCCCCATGTTAGCTGACGTCGTTAACGGTTCTCTTTCCTCAGGTACTGTTGTCCTCCCCTTCAATTCCAACTCCGGGGACTTGAGCACAAAAATCTAGGCTGACACTCCCAATGCAGTACCTGTTGTGTTTTGAGATTGCTTTTGACCCAGTCCCCCGGCCATACAGAGAGGGAGGGGCTGGAGCCTGAGGGGCAAGTCCAGGCAAGTTTGATCCCCTACCTGAGGGAGAGAAGTTTGGCTGTCTGTTACAGTTCTTAATGTAATGTCCTATTACAGTGTTTTAATAAATAGTAAAAAGACATCCTGTCTCCTTGACTAATGAATGTTAGGTCAAGATGTAAAAGTACCGAGGGAGTGCTGCACTGTCAGAGGTGCCGTCTTTCTAATGAGACGTTAAACTGAGGCCCCGTCTGCCCTCTCAGGTGAACGTAATAGATCCTATGGCACTATTTCGAAGAAGAGCAGGGGAGTTATCCCCGGTGTCTTGGCCAATATTTATCCCTCAATCAACATCAATAAAACAGATTATCTGGACATTATCACATTGCTGTTTGTGGGAGCTTGCTGTGCGCAAAATGGCTGCCGCGTTTCCTACATTACAACAGTGACTACACTCCAAAAAGTACTTCATTGGCTGTAAAGCGCTTTAGAACGTCCGGTGTTCATGAAAGATGCTGTAGAAATGGAAATCATCACCCCTCTCCTCAAAAAAAACCCTTGACCCCTCCGTCCTTGTAAACTACCACCCCATCTCCAACCTCCCTCCCTCCTCCCCAAAGCCCTTGAACCTGCTGTCGCCTCTCAAACCCATGCCCATCTTTCTCGGATCTCCATGTTTGAATCTCTCCAATCAGGTTTCCGCACCTGCCACAGTACCGAAACACAAATGACATCCTATGTGACTGTGACCATGGTTAACTATCCTTTCTCATCCTTCTCGACCTGTCTGCAGCCTTTGACACTGTTGACCACATGATCCTCCTCCAACGCCTCTCCACCATCATCCAGCTGGGTGGGATTGCACTCGCCTGGTTCCAATCTTATCTCTCCAGTCCTAGCCAAAGAGTCACCTGCAATGGCCTCTCTTCCCACTCCCGCATCGTTAACTCTGGTGTCCCCCAAGAATCTATCCTTGGCCCCCTCCTATTTCTCACCTACATGTTGCCTCTTGGCGACATCGTCCGAAAACACAGCGTCAGTTTCACATGTACGCTGACGATACCCAGCTCTAGCTCACCACCACCTCTCACGACCCCTCCACTGTCTCTAAATTGTCAGACTGCTTGTCCGACATCCAGTACTGGATGAGCAGAAATTTCCTCCAACTAAATATTGGGAAGACAGAAGCCATTGGGTCCCCACCACAAACTCAGTACTCTAGCCACTGACTCCATCCCTCTCCCTGGCAACCGTCTGAGGCTGAACCAGACTGTTCGCAACCTTGGTGTCGTATTCGACTCATAGAATCATAGAATGGTTACAGCACAGTAGGAGGCCATTCAGCCCGTCGAGCCCATGCCGGCTCTCTGCAAGAGCACTTCAGCTAGTTCCAATTCCCCGCCTTTTCCCCGTAGCCCTGCAAAATGTTTTCCTTCAGGTACTTATCCAATTCCCTTTTAAAAGCCGTGATTGAGTCTGCCTCCACCACCCTCTCAGGCAGTGCATTCCAGATTCTAACCACTCGCTGCCTAAAAAAGTTTTTCCTCATGTCGCCTTTGGATCTTCTGCCAATCCCCTTAAATCTGTGTCCTCTGGTTCTCGACACTTCCACCAATGAGAACAGTTTCTCTCTATCTACTCTGTCTAGACCCCTCATGATTTTGAACATCTCTATCAAATCTCCCCTCAATCTTCTCTAAGGAGAACAATCCCAGTCTCTCCAGTCCAGCACTTCTGACCACATATCCATGCCATAACTAAGACCACCTATTTCCACCTCCATAACATCGCCCAACCGCCCCCACCTCAACTCATCTGCTGCTGAAACCCTCATCCATGCCTTTGTTACTTCTAGACTTGACTATTCCAACCCGCTCCTGGCCAGCCTCCCACATTCTGCCCTCCATAAACTTGAGCTCATCCAAAACTCTGCTGCCCATGTCCTAACTTGCACCAAGTCCTGTTCACACATCACCCCTGTGCTCGCTGACCTACTGGTTGAGTAACGCCTCGATTTCATCCTTGTTTTCAAATCCCTCCATGGCCTCGCCCCTCCCTATCTTTGTAGCCTTCTCCAGCTCTACAACCCTCCCAGATATCTGCGCGCCTCCAATTCTGGCCTCTTACGCATCCCGGATATTAATCACTCCACCATTGGCGGCCGTGCCTTCAGCTGCCTAGGTCCTAAGCTCTGGAATTCCCTCCCTAAACCACTCCACCTCTCTACCTTGGCAGCTGAAGGCACGGCCACCAATGGTTGAGCGATGTGTCCTGTCCAATATTTATCCCTCAGCCAATACCACCAACAAACAGATTATCTGGTCTTTATCACGTTACTGTTTGTGGGAGCTTGCTGTGCGTAAAATGGCTGATGCATTTCCTACATTACAACAGTGACTACACTTCAAAAGTACTGTAAAACGCTTTGGGTTGTCTTGAGGTTGAGAAAGGTGCTATATAAATGCAAGTTCTTTCATAGAATCATAGATATAGAATCATAGAATGATACAGCACAGAAGGAGGCCATTTGGCCCATTGTGCACGTGCCTGTGCTGGCTCTTTGGTAGAGCTATCCAATTAATCCCACTCTCCTGCTCTTTCCACGCAACCCTGAAATTTTTTTCCCTTCAAGTATTTATCCAATTTGCTTTTGAAAGTTACCATTGAATCTGCTTCCACCGCCCTTTCAGGCAGCGCATTCCAGATCATAACAACTCGCTGTGTAAAAAAATGTTTCCTCATGTCCCCTCTCGTTCTTTTGCCAATTACCTTAAATCTGTGTCCTCTGGTTACCGACTCTTCAGCCACTGGGAACAGTTTCTCCTTATTTACTCTATCAAAACCGTTCATGATTTTGAACATTTCTATCAAATCTCCTCGTAACCATCACTGCTCTAAGGCGAACAACCCTAGCTCAAGAACATAAGAACATAAGAAATAGGAGCAGGAGTCGGCCATTCAGCCCTTCAAGCCTGCTCCGCCATTCAATGAGATCATGGCTGATCTTCTGCCTCAACTCCATTCACCGGCCCTATCGCCATATCCCTTGATGCCTTTACTAGTCAGACTTCTCCAGTCTCTCCACACAACTGAAGTTCCTCATCCCTGGTACCACTCTGATAAATCTCTTCTGCACCCTCTCCAAGGCCTTGACATCTTCATAAAGTGCGGTGCCCAGAATTGGACACAATACTTCAGCTGAGGCCAAACCAATGTTTTATAAAGGTTCATAATAACTTCCTTGTTTTTGTACTCTGTGCCTCTCTTAATAAAGCCAAAGATCCCCTATGATTTTTTAACAGCCTTCTCAACTCTGTTTCTTTCTTTCTTTTAAACAAGCTCATCTGGACAAGGCAAGTGGGTTACTTCCTGAAGTGAAGACAGATTTGCCACCAGCCCGGTTTGGACTGGACAGCCTGGTTTTTGATCACGTGTCTGGAAATGTCTAAAATGGCTGCCGGAGGTCCATTTATCCACTGACAGTCCCCACCGCTTATAGCGGGAGCGTTGCCGTTAACGCGATTTACCCGCTATACGCAGTGGACAGTAAAACCAATCTCCGACCCATTATATAAAAAACGATCACCAGTGTCTCATGTTTGAGACCAACAGCACACGGACAGTTTAAACCGAGCAAACTTAAAACATGAATGTATTTTCATTCATCTTCATGCATCCTATTATGGCCGGATCCGGTACCTTCAGGATCTCCGCTCCCGTTTGCAAGTTTAGTCCGGCTTTTGTAATGCGCCAGGTTTAGGTGGTTCTTTAAGATATCTTTAGGATGCAAAGACGCTTCAAGGGGATATAGACAGGCTAAGTGAGTGGGCAAGAACATGGCAAATGGAATATAATGTGGAGAAATGTGAAGTTATCCACTTTGGTAGGAAAAATAGAAAAGCAGAGTATTTTTTAAATGGTGAGAGATTGGGAAATGTTGGTGTTCAGAGGGACCTGGGTGTCCTTGTACACGAATCACTGAAAGTTAACATGCAGGTACAGCAAGCAATTAGGAAAGCAAATGGTATGTTGGCCTTTATTGCAAGAGGATTTGAGTATAAGAGTAAAGACATCTTACTGCAATTATATAGGGCCCTGGTGAGACCACACCTGGAATATTGTATACAGTTTTGGTCTCCTTACCTAAGGAAGAATAGACTTGCCATAGAGGGAGGACAACGAAGGTTCACCAGACCGGTTCCTGGGATGGGGGGATTGTCCTATGAGGACAGATTGAGTAGACTAGGCCTATATTCTCTAGAGTTTAGAAGAATGAGAGATGATCTCATTAAAACATACAAAATTCTTACAGGGCTTGACAGGGTAGATGCTGGGAGGATGTTTCCCCTGGCTGGGGAGTCTAGAACCAGGGGTCACAGTCTCAGAATAAGACGTCGGCCATTTAGGACTGAGATGAGGAGAAATTTCTTCACTCAGAGGGTGGTGAATCTTTGGAATTCTCTACCCCAGAGGGTTGTGGAGGCTCAGTCATTGAGTATATTCAAGACAGAGATCGATAGATCTTTGGATACTCAGGGAATCAAGGGATATATCAACCTTTATAAAGCGCTGGTTAGGCCACAACTGGAGTATTGTGTCCAGTTCTGGTCACCACACTTTAGGAAGGATGTGAAGGCCCTTGAGAGGGTGCAGAGGAGATTTACCAGAATGGTTCCAGGGATGGGGGATCTTAGCTACAAGGACAGGTTGGAGAAGCTGGATTTGTTTTCATTAGAGCAAAGGAGGTTGAGGGGTGATTTGATAGAGGTGTACAAGATTATGACGGGTTTGGATAGGCTAGACGGGGAAAGGCTGTTCCCACTAGTTGATGGTACAAGGACTAGGGGACACAGATTTAAGGTTTTGGGCAAGAGATAAAGGAGGGATGTGAGGGAAAACTTTTTAAGCAGCGAGTGGCGAGGACCTGGAACTCGCTGCTGTCGGAAGTGATGGAAGCAGGGACACTCAATGTTTTCAAGGGGAGACTGGATAGGCACTTGAGGGAAATAAACTTGCAGGGCTATGGGGATAGATTGGGGGAGTGGGACTGACTGGGTTGCTCTACAGAGAGCCGGCACGGACTCGATGGGCCGAATGGCCTCCTTCTATGCCGCTATGACTCTATGACTATGACTCTATATGGGGATAGTGCAGGAAGGTGGAGATGAGGTAGAAGATCAGCCATGATCTTATTGAATGGCGGAGCAGGCTCGAAGGTCCGAATGGCCGACTCCTGCTCCTATTTCTTATGTTCTTATGTTCCCACTTTTCCCCTCCCCCTCCCCCTCCCCCTTCCCCTTCATCACCCGCCACCAGCACAGCTCTATGGGGGAAAAATTCAGTATCGCCCCATTTGGGGCGCAATTATCGGCCAGGCGCAAAGATTAGCGCCTGGCGCTAATTATCGCCTCCGACTGCAAACTTGACTTTTATCGCCCCTGGAGGTGATTGGAGCGCTAAATCAGGCGCTTCACACCTGTCTTAAGGCGCAAAGGCCGAGGAGCGAGGCGCTACCTCAGAGCGCTGGCGAAGCTCATGTGATATCAGTCAGCAATGGAACAGAGACACAATGGCGCCGGCCAGTTCTTAAAGGGGAGGGTTGATCTTGCTCTCCATCCACATCCTGCTCATTGCAGCCTTGAATCTGGGCCTGGGGAGACATGTACATCAAATCTGCTGGAAAGAACAATGGAGAGAACCAGGGAAAGAGCTCAGAGTGCAGCCCCCACAGTCTCTTCTAAATAGATGCAAGGAAGGGCAAATCAAAATGAACCTGCAAAGTGCTGCTCAGTACCCAAAACTCCTTCACACAGCGTTGAATCTCTCCAGAAGTCTCTCTCTCTCTCTCTCAGAATGCGTGGTGCAAAAATGTCACCAACAAAAAAAGGCAGGAAGTGTTCGCCTTTAAATAGCGCTCCCCCAGTCCCTTCCTGACTGTAAAACGCTCCCCTCAACCTGTCGTTGCTAGCGGCAGGTGGTAAGGCAGGGGGCGCCACTCAATATCCGGTCTGGGGCGCTACCGGGGCGTTGCACACTCGACTGACGTCACGATCTGCCGGCGCAGGAGATCGTGGCGGTAGTGTTTAGCGCCGCCGCAAAATGTCTAGTTAATTTAGCGAGCGGCGCAAACATCGCCGCGCCCGGGCGCTAGTTGCTTTGCGCCCCATTAGCGCCCTCTTAAGGCGCTAACGGGAGGCGCAACCAACTGAATTTTTCCCCCTATATTTGGTAAAAGACGGTAAATCTCAGCTAAGTTGGTCATTGTTGTCAATCGCAACTCACCGCCCTCCGAACATCTTGGTTTTCGGCAGGTATAAAACTCGAGCCGTTTAGGTGGATGATTTGGCAGAGAATGCCGGTTGAACTGTAATGCCCCAGAATCCGTGTCAAAGTTCAAAGATGCTCAGTCGGATTAACTTTAGACGAGCAGTCACTCCTGAGTTGTTGCGCAGTGGATTTATCCGGGGTTTATTTGGTGCCACTCCGACCATCCCTATCCACAACCTGGAAGACAGCACCCTCTAATGTTTGCTTTTGTACAGTGCGGACAGTCAAGCCAATGTTGAACTACCTGACAAGAAAACATTTGTAACACATTTGCAGTTTTGTGTTTGCATTGTAAGTGGTGCAGCGACACAGCCAGTGCTGCCGAAAGGAACTGAATTAAAAGGCAGACATCTCGTGGAGTCCTACCCTGTAATTACTGAGAGCAGAAAAAAGGATCAAGAGAAATTGAAGTTTTCCTGCGATAATATTTATTGGGATTTGAGGCCTGGTCCGTCCTGAGTTATCTGATCTCAGTTACTACTGACTTGCTACGGTTGATTTCTGTGCCCCGGATCTATGGATGCCACGAAAAAAAAACAGCCAGAATTCCCATTCCCAAAGTGAGTGGAGGTCAAGTGAGGTCGAGAACTAGTCTCGGCCTGATGACCACTCGCTGTCTGGATTCTCAAACAAACCAAGGTAGCGGAAGGAGCATGGCACTTGTGGAACTGTACACCAGCAAGGCGTCGATGCACACAGTGCAAGAGGGGAGGCATTTGGCAAAAAAATGATCCTAAAAAGACTTGCATTTATGTCGCGCCTTTCACAACTTCAAGACGAACCAAAGCGCTTTACAGCCAATGAAGTACTTTTGCAGCGTTGCAATGTAGGAAGCCAATTTGTGCACAGCAAGTTCCCACAACCAATGAGATAATGACCAGATAATCTGTGTTCTCCCCGGTGAGTTCTCCCCGGTGTCCTGGCTAATATTTATCCCTCAACCAACATCACTGAGAACTCACCTGCTCTTCTTCGAAATAGTGCCATGGGATCTTTTACTTGAACCTGAGAGAGCAGACGGGACCTCGGTTTCACATCTCATCCAAAAGACGGCACCTCCGACAGTGCCGCACTCCCTCGGCACTGCACTGGAGTGTCAGCCTAGATTTTTGTGCTCAAGTCTCTGGAGTGGGACTTTGAACCCACAACCTTCTGACGCAGAGGCGAGGGTGCTACCCAGTGAGCCGAGTTAGAAAAGGTTGAATAACTAGTCTTCGTTATGATGGCCGAAAAACGGGCGCATCTCGTATCAGTTTCTGCTCCTATGTCTCAACATAACAGGCTGGATGGGACATTGCTGTTTTCAAGGAGCTACCAGGACAAGCGTCTCTCCCTTGTACTGTATTTCACATTACAGCCAACGTTACGTTTCTCGCAGCAGAAACCTTCGGTCTTCCCAACTAAGATTAAGCTCTTTGATAGTTCAGCAAATGCACCCAGGTCAGGCTACCTGATCTCAGCCAGGATGGTCGTACAGGTCCTAACCATAGGAGGGGAAAATGGGCTGTGAGCTCTCCAGTGACCCTTGAGTTTCTTGGAAGAGTTTGTGGAAATGCTCCTGAGTGTATGAAGCTAATGTGTGGTGTCTCTTTGATAGCTTAGTAAATGCACCCAGGCCAGGCTAGCTGATCTCAGCATGTGTTGGTAGTACAGGTCATGATCATAGTATCCAGAGGAGGGGAATACGGTGGGTTGCTCTTCAGTGAACCTTGGAGGAGTTTGTGGAACAGGTGCCCTTACTGGGTTCTTTAAAAATAGAACTCATGTGGTGGGAGAGTAGGCTGAATTGGGTTGTGAGATTTCTTGTCTCATCTCACACATTGAGCTTACCAAGCCAGCCAGAAGCCATTCCCATTCCAGACAGTAACTGCATCCACAGTTCTGGAACTGCTTCTCCTGCTCTCTGTTACTACCTGAACCACATCTCTGGTGACTTCCTCACCCACATCAGGTAACACCCTGCAAGGGCAGTGATTGGCTCTTATCTCAGACCTTCCCTAAGGTATGAGCAATGAGTGATTCACACTCAGCAAGTGACCTCAACAGTGAGCTTCCCACCACATTTTATTTGAGAGAAATCGGAAGATATATAAACCCTTAGTGAACACAAATACATCAAACATAGGGTGAGGGTTACTAGCGGGAGGCCTCACTCTCCAGTTTAGTTTATTCCATTAATTATTACAACAGTATTCAACATTTATTTAAAATACAATTCATATTTACATAGAAAATAGCTGAAACTAGTAAAGTATGCATAAATTATGCTAATACATTCCCTGAATATGAGAGCTCATTGGCTATTGTGTAGCATCCAAGTCCCACTCCAGAGAATTGAGCAGATTAATCTAAGCTGACACTCCAGTTCAGGACTGAGGGAGTGCTGCACTTTCAGAAGTGCCATTTTTGGGATGATGCATTAAACCGAGGCCCCGTCTTCCCTCTTAAGTGGATGTAAAAGATCCCAGGGCACTATTTTGAAGAAGAGCAGCGGCATTCTCTCTGGTGTCCTTGCCAATATTTATCCCTCAGCGTGCCCTACATTGCAACAGTGTGTCATTGTTGTAAAAATGCTTTGGGATGTCCTGAGGTTTTGAAAGGTGCTGTATAAATACAAGTCTTCTATTTTTTAATTATTACAACATCAGTAGATTTGTGTTTTTAATTACGTCCCACGGAACGGTCCGAAAGGCCGAAACAAATGGGCCCAACGTATTTAGCAGAGCGACCAGAGCCTACGCAGATTGGGTGCAGTCTGTCCTACTGCTAAATCGGTATGTGCGCTGTTTCATGCCCGAAAAACGGGCACGAAATCTATCACTTTATACCCGTGTGTCTCAACATAGTAAGATGGACGAGCCATTGCTATCTGGAAGGAGCAACAAAGACTTTGAAAACTCTATTGCAGGGTCTCTCTTGTCCTGTTTTTTCACACTACAGACAATGTTGTGAAGCTAATATGTGGTGTCCCCTTGATAGTTTAGTAAATGTCCCCAGACCAGGCTACCTGATCTCAGCCAGGTTGGCAATAGCATAGGATAGCAAAATACTGCGGATGCTGGAAATCTGAAATAACAACAGAAAACGCTGGAAAAACTCAGCAGGCCAGGCAGCATCCGTGGAGAGAGAAAGAGAGTTAACGTTTCAGGTCGATGACCTTTCGTCAGAACTGTGAAGAGCCGGAAATCTATTTGACATAAAAATAGAACTCATGTGGTGGGAGAGTAGTCTGAACTGGGTTGTGAGATTTCTTGTCTCATCTCACACATTGAGCTTACCAAGCCAGCCAGAAGCCATTCCCATTCCAGACAGTAACTGCATCCACAATTCTGGAACTGCTTCTCCTGCTCTCTGTTACTGCCTGAACCACATCCCTGGTGACTTCCTCACCCACATCAGGTAACACCCTGCAAGGGTGGTGATTGGCTCTTATCTCAGACCTTCCCCAAGGTATGGGCAATGAGTGATTCACACTCAGCAAGTGACCTCTACAGTGAGCTTCCCACCACATTGTATTTAAGAGAAATCGGAAGATATATAAACCCTTAGTAAACCCAAATACTTCAAACATAGGGTGAGGGTTACTAGCAGGAGGCCTCCCTCGCCAGTTTAGTTTATTCCATTAATTATTACAACAGTATTCAACATTTATTTAAATCGAATTAATATTCACACAGAAAATAGCTGTAACTAGTAAAGTATGCATAAATTATTCTAATAGCTTCCCTGAGTATGAGAGCTCATTGGCTATTGTGTAACATCCAAGTCCCACTCCAGAGAATTGAGAAAATTAATCTAGGCTGACACTCCAGTGCAGTACTGAGGGAGTGCTGCACTGTCGGAGGTGCCATTTTTGGGATGATGTATTAAACCGAGGGCCCGTCTTCACTCTTAAGTGGACGTGAAAGATCCCATGGCATTATTTCGTAGAAGAGCAGCGGCATTCTAGCTGGTGTCCTCGCCAATATTTATCCCTCAACGTACCCTACATTGCAACAGTGACAACACCGCAAAAGTGCGTCATTGTTGTAAAAGTGATTTGGGATGTCCTGAGGTCTTCAAAGGTGCTGTATAAATACAAGTCTTCTATTTTTTAATTATTACAACATTAGTATATTTGTGTTTTTAATTACTGGCTCGGAGACAGGAAGCAGAGGGTAATGGTTGATGGGTGTTTTTGTGACTGGAAGGCTGTTTCCAGTGGGGTTCCGCAGGGCTCAGTACTAGGTCCCTTGCTTTTTGTGGCATATATCAATGATCTAGACTTGAATATAGGGGGTATGATTAAGAAGTTTGCAGATGATACTAAAATCGGCTGTGTGGTTGATACTGAAGAAGGAAGCTGTAGACTGCAGGAAGATATCAATAAATTGGTCAGGTGGGCAGAACAGTGGCAAATGGAATTCAATCCGGAGAAGTGTGAGGTAATGCATTTGGGGAAGGCTAACAAGGAAAGGGAATACACATTAAATGGTAGGACACTGAGTAGTGTAGAGGAACAAAGGGTCCTTGGAGTGCATGTCCACAGATCCCTGAAGATAGCAGGCCAGGTAGATAAGGTGGTTAAGAAGGCATACGGAATGCTTGCCTTTATTAGCTGTCATGATGTGGAGATGCTGGCGTTGGACTGGGGTGGACAAAAATGAGAAGTCGCACAACACCAGGTTATAGTCCAACAGATTTATTTAATTTTACAAGCTTTCGGAGCTGTTCGCTCCTTCCTCAGGTAGGGTAGCAGTGAGAGAATCTCCCAGAATTCACAATATAAACACAGAAAAAATCTATTCAAATCTTTCCCTACATCAAAGACACACTAAGAGCACAGCCAAGACAATGAGATGTGTCCCAGGGGGTCCAACGTGTCAAAACACCTGCTGGCTGCATATCCTGTCAATTTGTGTTGGTTCTTGTGTTAGTCTTTTTTTAAAAAAAACACCTGGAAAGACCGGCCATGATGTCAAGTCACGTTCTGTATCGTGACATGAACCCGATATCGCGATTGAGGCCATCCTCATGAGTGCGGAACTTGGCTATCAGTTTCTGCTCTATGATTTTGCGCTGTCGTGTATCCCGAAGGCCGCCTTGGAGAACACTTACCCGCAGATCCGAGGCTGAATGGCCCTGGCTGCTGAAGTGTTCCCCGACTGGGAGGCAACCCTCCTGCCTGGCGATTGTTGCGCGGTGTCCGTTCATACGTTGTCTCAGTGTCTGCATGGTCTCGCCGATGTACCATGCTCTGGAGCATCCTTTACTGCAACGTATCAGGTAGACAACGTTGGCCGAGTCACATGAGTATGTACCGTGTACCTGGTGGGTAGTGTCCTCACGTGTGATGATGGTATCTGTGTCCATGATTTGGCATGTCTTGCAGAGGTTGCCGTGGCAGGGTTGTGTGGTGTCGTGGTTGCTGTTCTCCTGAAAGATGGGTAATCTGCTGCGAACGATGGTACTTTTGAGGTTAGGCGGCTGCTTGAAGGTGAGTAGTGGAGGCGTGGGGATGGCCTTAGCAAGGTGTTCGTCGTCATCGATGACATGTTGAAGGCTGCGAAGAACATGGCGTAGTTTTTCCGCTCCGATACTTCCCCGGAGCGGAAAAACTACGCCATGTTCTTCGCAGCCTTCAACATGTCATCGATGACGACGAACACCTTGCTAAGGCCATCCCCACGCCTCCACTACTCGCCTTCAAGCAGCCGCCTAACCTCAAAAGTACCATCGTTCGCAGCAGATTACCCATCTTTCAGGAGAACAGCAACCACGACACCACACAACCCTGCCACGGCAACCTCTGCAAGACATGCCAAATCATGGACACAGATACCATCATCACACGTGAGGACACTACCCACCAGGTACACGGTACATACTCATGTGACTCGGCCAACGTTGTCTACCTGATACGTTGCAGTAAAGGATGCTCCAGAGCATGGTACATCGGCGAGACCATGCAGACACTGAGACAACGTATGAACGGACACCGCGCAACAATCGCCAGGCAGGAGGGTTGCCTCCCAGTTGGGGAACACTTCAGCAGCCAGGGGCATTCAGCCTCGAATCTGCGGGTAAGCGTTCTCCAAGGCGGCCTTCGGGATACACGACAGCGCAAAATCATAGAGCAGAAACTGATAGCCAAGTTCCGCACTCATGAGGATGGCCTCAATCGCGATATCGGGTTCATGTCACGATACAGAACGTGACTTGACATCATGGCCGGTCTTTCCAGGTGTTTTTTTTTAAAAAAGACTAACACAAGAACCAACACAAATTGACAGGATATGCAGCCAGCAGGTGTTTTGACACGTTGGACCCCCTGGGACACATCTCATTGTCTTGGCTGTGCTCTTAGTGTGTCTTTGATGTAGGGAAAGATTTGAATAGATTTTTTCTGTGTTTATATTGTGAATTCTGGGAGATTCTCTCACTGCTACCCTACCTGAGGAAGGAGCGAACAGCTCCGAAAGCTTGTAAAATTAAATAAATCTGTTGGACTATAACCTGGTGTTGTGCGACTTCTCATTTTTATTAGCTGTGGCATAGAATACAAGTCATGATGCGGAGATGCCGGTGTTGGACTGGGGTGGACAAAATTGAGAGGTCGCACAACACCAGGTTATAGTCCAACAGTTTTATTTGAAATCACAAGCTTTCGGAGCTTACTACTCCTTGTCGGGTGAAGTAAAAAGGTACACATGCATTGTTCTCTATCTATATATGCTTTGGCGATTCTGTATCTTTTTACTTCACCCGACGAAGGAGTAGTAAGCTCCGAAAGCTTGTGATTTCAAATAAAACTGTTGGACTATAACCTGGTGTTGTGCGACCTCTCAATAGAATACAAGAGCAGGGGGTTTATGCTTCAACTGTATAAAACACGAGTTAGGCCTCAGCTAGAGTACTGCATGGAGTTCTGGTCACCACATTACAGGAAATATGTGATTGCACTTGAGAGGGTACAGAGGAGATTTACAAGGATGTTGCCGGGAGTAGAGAATCTTAGCTATGAGGAAAGACTGGATAGGCTGGGTCTGTTTTCCTTGGAACAGAGGAGGCTGAGGGGAGACCTTATTGAGGTGTATAAAATTATGAGGGGCCCAGATAAAGTGGATAGAAAGGACCTATTTCCCTTAGCAGAGGGGTCAAAAACCAGGGGACACAGATTTAAAGTAATTGGTGGAAGGTTTAGAGGGGATTTGAGGGGACATTTCTTCACCCAGAGGGTTGTGAGGGTCTGGAACTCACTGCCTGAAAGGGTGGTAGAGGCAGGAACCCGAACCACATTTAAAAAGTATTTGGATGTGCACTTGAGATGCTGTAACCTGTAGGGCTATGGACCAAGAGCTGGGAAGTGGGATTAGGCTGGATAGCTGTTTGTTGGCCGGCGCGGACACGATGGGCCGAAATGGCCTCCTTCCGTGCTGTAACTTTCTATGATTCGATAATTCTAATTACGTCCCATGGAACGGTCCGAGACACCTAAAAAAAATGGGCCCAACGTATTTAGCAGAGCGACCAGAGCCTACGCAGATTGGGTGCAGTCCGTCCTACTGCTAAATTGGTATGTGCGCTGTTTTATGCCCGAAAAATGGGCACAAAATATATCAAGTGGCAGATGGAATTTAATACAGAGAAGTGTGAGGTGATGCATTTTGGCAGAAGGAACAGGGAGAGGCAATATACACTTAATGGCACAGTTTTAAAGAGTGTGTAGGGACAGAGGGACCTGGGAGTTAATGTGCATAGGTCCCTGAAGGTGGCAGGACATATTCAGAGAGTGGTTAGCAAAGCATATGGGATCTTGGGCTTAATAAATAGAGGTATTGAGTACAAAAGTAGAGAAGTTATGCTGAACCTTTATAAAGCGCTGGTTAGGCCACAACTGGAGTATTGCGTCCAGTTCTGGTCACCACACTTTAGGAAGGATGTGAAGGCACTTGAGAGGGTGCAGAGGAGATTTACCAGAATGGTTCTGGGGACGGGGGATCTTAGCTACAAGGACAGGTTGGAGAAGCTGTATTTGTTTTCATTAGAGCAAAGGAGGTTGAGGGATGATTTGATAGAGGTGTACAAGATTATGACGGGTTTGGATAGGCTAGACATGGAAAGTTCCCACTAGTTGATGGTACAAGGACTGGGGGACACAGATTTAAGGTTTTGGGCAAGAGATACAGGGGTGATGTGAGAAAAAACCATTTTACACAGCGAGTGGTGATGACCTGGAATTCGCTGCCGACGGAAGTGGTGGAAGCGGAGACACTCAATGTTTTAAAGGGGAGATTGTATAGGCACTTGAGGGAAATAAACTTGCAGGGCTACGGGGATAGAGCTGGGGAATGGGACTGACAGGATTGCTCTACAGAGAGCCGGCACGGACTCGATGGGCCGAATGGCCTCCTTCTGTGCCGTTATGACTCTATCACTTTATACCCATATGTCTCAACATAGTAAGATGGACGAGACATTGCTATCTTGAAGGAGTGACAAAGACTTTGAAAACTCCCTTGTCCTGTTTTTTCACACTACAGACAATGTTGTGAAGCTAATACGTGGTGTCCCCTTGATAGTTTAGTAAAAGTATAAGTAAAGTAAAAATAAAAGTCCCCAGGCCAGGCTACCTGATCTCAGCCAGGTTGGCAATAGCATAGCATGCCTGGGAGGGGAATACGGTTGGTTGCTCTTCAGTGAGCCTCGAGTTCCTTGGAGGAGTTTGTGGAACAGCTCCTGGGTGTCCTTAACAATAGAACTCATGTGGTGGGAGAGTAGTCTGAATTGGGTTGTGAGATTTCTTGTCTCATCTCACACATTGAGCTTACCAAGCTAGCCAGAAGCCATTCCCATTCCAGTCAGTAACTGCATCCACAGTTCGGGAACTGCTTCTCCTGCTCTCTGTTACTGCCTGAACCACATCCCTGGTGACTTCCTCACCCACATCAGGTAATACTCTGCAAGGGCAGTGATTGGCTCTTATCTCAGAATTCCTCAAGGTATAGGCAATGAATAATTCACACTCAGCAAGTGACCTCTACAGTGAGCTTCCCACCACACTTTATTTGAGAGAAATAGGGAAGATATATAAACTCTGACAAAAGGTCTTCGACCTGAAACGTTAACTCTGTGTCTCTCTCCACAGATGCTGCCTCGCCTGCTTAGTTTTTCCAGCGTTTTCTGTTATTTTGGTTTGCCAGCATCTGCGGTATTTTGCTATCAGATATATAAACCCTTAGTGAACAAAAATACTTCAAACATAGGGTGAGGGTTACTAGCGGGCGGCCTCACTCTCCAGTTTAGATTATTCCATTAATTATTACAACAGGATTCAACATTTATTTAAATCAAATTAATATTTACATCGAAAACAGCTGAATCTAGTGAAGTATGCATAAATTATTCTAATACCGTCCCTGAGTATGAGAGCTCATTGGCTATTCGTAGCATCCAAGTCCCACTCCAGAGAATTGAGCACATTAATCTAGGCTGACACTCTAATGCAGAACTGAGGGAGTGCTGCACTCTCAGAGGTGCTATTTTTCAGATGCTGCATTAAACCAAGGCCCCGTCTTTCCTCTCAAGTGGACGTAAAAGATCCCATGGCACTATTTGGAAGAAGAGCAGCGGAGTTCTCCCTGGTGTCCACGCTAACATTTGTCCCTCAGCGTACCCTACATACAACAGTGACAACACCGCTAAAGTACTTCATTTTTGTAAAAGTGCTTTGGGATGCCATGAGGTCTTGAAAGGTGCTGTATAAATACAAGTCTTCCATTTTTCATTATTACAACAGTAGTAGATTTGTGTTTTTCATTACTTCTCATGGACTGGCCTGAGATGCCTAAAAAATGGACTCCACGTATTTAGCAGAGCGACGAAAGCCAACACAGATTGGGTGCAGTCCATCCCACTGCTAAATTGGTAAAGAGGCAAATTGGTAATTGAAAAACGGGCATGAAATATATCACTTTATAATACTATGTCTCAGCCTAGTAAGATGGACAAGACATTGCTATCTGGAAGGAGCAACAAAGACTTGTCCCAGGAGAATCTTTGAAAATTCCATCGCAGAGGCTCCATTTTCTGTATTTCACAAATGATATGAAGCTAATATGTGGTGTCCCCTTAATAAAAATAGAAAATGCTGGAAATACTCAGCTGGTCAGGCAGCACCTGTGGAGCGAGAAACAGAGTTGACGTTTCAGGTCGATGACCCTTCCTCAGAACTCAGAACTTCCACAGATGCTGCCTGACCTGCTGAGTATTTCCAGCCTCGGCATACAGTTTAGTTTATTCCATTACTAACTACATCAGGATTCCCCATTTATTTAAATTAAATTAATATTTAAGTAGCATATAACTGAAATAAATAAAGTATTCATAATTTCTTCTAAGATCTGCTCTGAGGGTGCGATCTCATTGGCTATTGGCTACCAATCAGAATAATGTCATGAACTTTTTCCAGTTCTGACGAAGGGTCATCGACCTGAAACGTTAACTCTGTTTCTCTCTCCACGGATGCTGCCTGACCTGCTGAGTATTTCCAGCATTTTCAGTTTTTACTTCAGATATCCAGCATCCGCAGTGTTTTGCTTTAGTGTTAGAATAATGTCATGAACGTTACCCAGAGACTTTGCACATGTGTCATCAGGTTGATTCATGAAGTATGTGAACCAGATTAAGAGAGTGCTACGTGCAATTTTCTGAGCCTGCCACATTGAAGGCCCTCAGTTTTTTTCTTTAATAAAATTTGGCTGCCCAGACGTGGAGTCTTTTTTCGCCACTTCTTTTCCCGTTCCCCACAGGACGTTTCTGACCTCTCCCTTTGAAACTAGCTTCATGGGAAGCTCAACAGGAAGGGACATCCTATTCCCTGCCCCCATGGTGGGACTAGTTCCTGGGAGTCATTGTGAAGGGGGGAACGACTCTGTTATTGTTTCCGATCAATCCTGAGTAATAGTGTCGATGACTGGCTTCAATAGACATTGTCCAAAAGGCTGTAGGCTGCAACAATTCCTTTTCAAACCTGTACAGATCTATTTTGCTTGCAACAGCCTACACTTTAAAAAGTATCTTTTTTTTCCCCTCCGAATTCTTTGTGTGGACAAATGGTCAGAAGAAATCTTGAAACATGGCACTGCCATTCATTCATTTTTTTTACTGTTTGCGAGACTTTAGTGTGTGCTTTGATGTGCTTACTGACATCAGAAAGAACATGCATTTTATAGAGTGCCTTTCACAACCTCAGGACGTCCCAAAGCGCTTAATTCCCTCCCTAAACCTCCCCGCCCCCCTTCCCTCCTTAAAACCTACCTCTTTGACCAAACTTTTGGTCATCTGCCCTAATTTCTCCTTATGTCAACATCACTAAAACAGACGATCTGGTCATTATCACATTGCTGTTTGTGGGAGCTTGCTGTGCACAAATTGGCTGCCGCAGTTCCTACATTACAACAGCGATGACACTTCAAAACTACTTCATTGGCTGTCAAGCGCTTTGGGATGTCTGGTGGTCGTGAAAGGCGCTATATAAATCCAAGTCTTTCTTTCTTATGTGACTCGGTGTCAAATTTTGTTTTATAACATTCCTGTGAAGCGCCTTGGGACGTTCTACTACGTTAAAGGCGCTATATATAAATACAAGTTGTTGTTGTTTGTTCTTTCTGTTTTGTAACTCAGAAAGCCAAAGGTTTGGGAGGGATGTGGCCAACCTGTCCCCTCAACCTCCAGTGGTTGTACATATGCCAAAAAAAAATCACCACTGCTCTGTGCCCACCCCAACCCCCTGAAGGGACAATTGTATCTCTCCTTCCTAGTCCATCCCCAAATAACAATATCTCTTTAAGAACAAGAGAGTACTGGGAGTTGTAGTCCTCGCCCTGGTTGCCGACAGGGTTGGACTACATTTCCCAGCTGCAGCTCCCATCCCCCATCCTGAGCTGCCCCGCTGGCTCCGGGAGGAGGGGAGGAGTGGAGGAGTGGGCAATGTGGCTGAGACTTCCTGGATTCGTGTACCTGGGGCTGGGGTTCAGAGCAGGTCCGCACCGCTGCCGCTTGCAGCAGCCGCTCCAAGAGCCACTGAAGAGGAAGTTGAGCGCAGGCATGCAGGAAGAGGCAAAGAAGAAGGCTGGTTACATGGCTGTGGATAATCATGTGCAAGTGAGCGAAGCTTTCAGTGAATGGAGCAATGCGTTTTAATTTACAGCAGAACTGCCTTTAAATTTGCAAAGTCAACTTTTGCAAGGGTTTGATATCTCCCTCTCTGCACGGTGTTGAAGTCATGATGTGGAGATGCGGTGTTGATGTTGAAGTGGCATGGCATCCAGTCCAGGGGTCGGTCGGGCGGGGGTGGGGGAATTTGGTAATGTGTTTCACAATAGTAGACTATTTACAGCTACTTTGCTATTTAAAACTGTAGCTTTACAGTTTCTCTCTCCACAGGTGCTGCCTGACCTGCTGAATATTTCCAGCATTTTCTGTTTTTATTTCAGATTTCCAGCATCCGCAGTATTTTGATTTTGCTTTACAGTTAGCATCTGGGGCACAGGATAGTGAATGTACAAAGCCATGTGTCTCTCTCTCTCTCTCTCTTAGGCAGTTCCTGGGAACCGAGGATGACTTAAAAAACTTCATTTTAAAGGGATGGAAGATGCCTGTGCGTGAATTCTTTTAACGTGGGGTGGCCGTTGCACACCAGCTACCACACGGGCTTGACAGAGCAAGGTCTTGGTCCAATGGCAAGGGGATCCAAGACGATTGGAGACCAGGCTCTGCTACAACGGCCTAGCACACACGCACACACATAATGCTACTGTCCTCCTCCCTCCTTCCCGCAGGTCCTCTCTGCCTGGGTTTCGTAGGATACATTGTGGTCCTCCCGACCTCGCTGTTGGCCTGTGCCGCACCTTCCCTGGGCCCCGACCCCGCTGCTAGTCCACGTTGCGCCACTGCTGGGCCTCGACCATGCTGCTGGGCTCGTCCTCGCTCCTGGTCCCGGACTCGGACATGAATGATGTTGTTGTCTCTCAGAGGATCAAATTAGCACTGATGTTCTTGTGATCCCTGGCCCCGAGCTCCACTCGCGATCCACTGGATCACTAGATCACTAGTCCAGTGGAGAAGTGTAGTCTTGACGGCAGAGAGGTCTGAGCCATGTGTAGGCAAGGAGAATTAAGTGAAGTGTTTTGTGTGAAATATTTACTTTAATTTCCCCCCCTCTTTTTAAGAGATGGGCTTAAAGATATCAGCTTCATGTCCAGTCCAAAATTGTACTTTTGTGCGAGAGAGAGAGAAGTGAATGGGTCTTTAAATTCATTTGTAGCTAATGAAAATCTTCCCAAAACATCAGTGCTCCTTCCTTGTTGGAACCAGAAGAAAGTGTTGGGGGTGAAGGAGATTGACACTTTTGAAACTTCTAGACCACTGCTCACATAACAAACTGGAGTGAGGGAAGCTCATTTGCTACTGTGAATGACTCCTTTCCGCAGTCTTCTGAGTTTCATTGCCTAACTTCAAGTAAAGTTAGCAAACCAGAACTTGGCGGAGTTTAGTTATTCAGGTGGACCAGACTTCTTCACTCTCCTCAACCAGATGCCCCCAAAAATTGGTGCTTCCACTATTTGCACTGTGGGAACTGCACCATCCATTGTCGCACTGAGATGTCCACACCAGGATAGTCTCTGGTTCAGTCCTGCTCTGTGTTAAGTAAGCTGATCTCGGGTTGGAACAGCTTGTGAGAGTCCTACAATTGGCCTTAGTGGGCGGAGGAACTTGAGGCAGAATCCGTGCTCTAGATTCACATGTGGATTTTGGGCCATGAAAGAAAGAACTTGCATTTCTATAGCGCCTTTCACAA
This sequence comes from Squalus acanthias, assembly GCA_030390025.1. Classification (NCBI taxonomy): domain Eukaryota; kingdom Metazoa; phylum Chordata; class Chondrichthyes; order Squaliformes; family Squalidae; genus Squalus; species Squalus acanthias. Next base: position 18,732,927 of record CM059426.1, read on the forward strand.
CCTTAGGACGTCCTAAAGTGCTTTACAGCCAATGAAGTGCTTTTGAAGTATAGTCACAGGTTGTTATCTTATACATCAAGCTCAGCTTACATTGGCATCTTGCTGTCATTGAAGAAAGACCAAAGTATTCTTTGTCTGTCTCATTGTGGTCCTGATGGACTGTGTCCAGGCTAAAAGTGGGCATTGACCAGGAGCCCCAGGTACTGCTATGAATCAGCATTTGGGACAGACGCCCCTTGTACCTTCCAATCGAGATGTTCGAGATCCTGTCATGTAAGGCCGTGATATCATACTTGGGGCCACTCACCACCATATTCCCATTGGTTAGCCCATTGTTCAAGATGGCGAGGAGAGCACTGGATCCACAGGTGAGTCTGCCGACAACACAGTATCATCTGCAAATAGGAGCACGGTAATACTTTTAGAAATGGCTCGAGCTGACACTTGGAGGCCACTCCTTGCCATGCCATTCAACAAACCATTACAGAAAATTGCATAGCCTGTGGTCAGGTGTTTTTGGTGTGTGAATATTTACAGTGAGAACAGTCGCACCTGACACACTTCTGACAACATGGAATACAGCGTCACTTTAACGTGAGCCCACTGACTCTGTTTATTGTCTTTATGTCCTAGAACAACCAAGCGTTGGGTATCGGGAGTGGATCCACAATAGTCTATGCCGTGGACAGAATAGGTGGGTGTTGAGTAATGATTTATAGTAATATGTACAACTATTAAATTAACTTTTTTTTTGTTAACTCTGGGATCTAATCGGTAAGAAAGTCCTCTTTATAATTCCTCCCCCCAACACCCCACCCCCACCATAGCTTGATGAATTCATCCAGTGAGTAGCTGAGCCATAGATTAGGGAAGTTTCATGTTTGATCCCATATCTGTCCAGAGTTAGTTAGAATCATAGAATCTTACAGCACAGAAGGAGACCATTCAGCCCATCGTGCCTGTGTCGGCTCTTTGACCGCTTTCCAATTAGTCCTATTCCCTCGCTCTTTCCCCATAACCCTGCAGTCTTTTCCTTTTCGAGTATATCTCCAATTCACTTTTGAAAGTTACCAGTGAATCTGCTTCCACCACCCTTTCAGGCAGGGCATTCCACATCATAACAACTCGCTGCGTAAAAAAAAAAAAATTCTCCTCATCTCCAATGTTCCCTCTTTTTTTGGTTGCGCGGCCCATTCACAGTTTCGTGCATGCACAAAACTTCTCGTTGTGAAAGCCGGTCCCGGACTACACGGGCGCGTGGCTGCGCAGCTTATAGGGAACGTTGCTCATCACCCCTCTTAATTCTTTTGCCAATGATCTTAAATCTATTATTAGGGACATGGTAACAGGACACTTGGAAAATCATAATATGATTAGCAGAGTCAACATGGTTTTATGAAAGGGAAATCGTGTTTGACAAATCTGTTGGAGTTTTTTGAAGATGTAACTAGTAGGATGGATAAGGGGGAACCAGTGGATGTAGTATATTTGAATTTTCAAAAAGCATTCGATAAGGTGCCACACAAGAGGTTATTGCACAAAATTAGGACTCATGGAATTGGGGGTAATATATTAACATGGATTGAGGATTGGTTAATGGACAGAAAACAGAGTAGGAATAAACAGGACTTTTTCGGGTTGGCAGGCTGTAACTAGTGGGGTACCGCAAGGATCAGTGCTTGGGCCTCAGCTATTTACAATCTATATTAATGACTTAGATGAAGGGACTGAGTGTAATGTATCCAAGTTTGCTGATGATACAAAGTTAGGTGGGAAAGTAAGCTGTGAGGAGGATGCAAAGAGGCTGCAAAGAGAGATATATAGACAGGTTGACTGAGTGGGCAAGAACATGGCAAATGGATTACAATGTGGGGAAGTGTGAAGTTATCCACTTTGGTAGGAAAAACAAAAAAGCAGAATATTTTTTGAATGGTGAGAGACTGGGAAATGTTTGCACTCCGAGGGACCTGGGTATCCTTGTACATGAATCACAGAAAGTTAACACGCAGATACAGCAAGTAATAAGGGAAGCAAACAGTATGGTAGCTGTTGTCACCAAGGGATTAGAGTACAAGAGTAAAGAAATCTTACTGCAATTATACAGGGCATTGGTGAGGCCACACCTGGAGTACTGTGTACAGTTCTGGTCTCCTTACCTAAGGAAAGACATACTTGCCTTAGAGGGAGTGCAGCAAAGGTTCGCTAGACTGGTTCCTGTGATGAGGGGATTGCCCTATGAGGAGAGATTGAGTAGACTAGGCCTATATTCCTTAGAGTTTAGAAGAATGAGAGGCGATCTAATTGAAACATATTCAATTCTTAAGGGGCTTGACAGGGTTAATGCTGGGAAAATGTTTCCCCTGGCTGGGGAATCTAGAACGTGGGGTCACAGTCACAGAATAAGAGGTCGGCCATTTAGGACTGAGATGAGGGGAAATTTCTTCACACAGAGGGTGGTGAATCTTTGGAATTCTCTACCCCAGAGGGCTGTGGATGCTTAGTCATTGAGTATATTCAAGACAGAGGTCAATACATTTTTGGGAATTAAGGGATATGGGGATAGTGCGGGAAGGTGGAGTTGAGGTAGAAGATCAGCAATGATCTTGATGAATGGCGGAGCAGACTCGAGGGGCCGAATGGCCGACTCCTGCTCCTATCTCTTATGTTCTTGTGTTCCTGTCTGTGTCCTTTGGTTATTGACCCTCCTGCCAGTGGAAACAGATTCTCCTTAGTTACTCTATCAACGCCTTTAATCATTTTGAACACCTCCATTAAATCTCCCTTTAACCTTAAGGAGAACAATCCCAGCTTCTCTAGTCTTTCCATGAAACTGAAGTCCCTCACCCTGATACCATTCTAATAAATCTCCTCTGCACGCTCTCCAAGGCCTTGACATCCATCTTAAAGTGTGGTGCCCAGAATTGGACATGTTGCTCCAACTAGGGCCTAACCAGTGATTTATAAAGTTGCGGCGATAGGAGCTACGTTGATCTCTGTGGCCCAGTTCAGGAAGGAATAGATCCCCTTAGGTTTCCTAATTGATATCCAGTGACCCGTAGTTGTGCATGGACTTGGGTGAGGGTCATCTCCTGGATGAGAAGCACTGTGTCCAAGTTGGCAGCTAGCATGGACCTCCCTGACATCTGGCAAGACCCCGCAGCCAGAATAGTACAGTGACTGGCATTATCTTTCAGAGCAGTTACCCATGTGCAACATTGCAAGTGCCCAGTTGCTTTCAAGTGGTCTCTCAAAGTCACACATGCAACTTTAGAGCTTGTGTTCCTGGCAGTCTTCAGATCTGCCCCACATTGGAAATAGGGTTCGTTCAAAACACGGGCCCCCATATCATAATGTGGACGCAGAGATTTCAAAAGGAATCTGCCCAATGTGGCCTTTACACGGAATTTCACAGCCCATGATGGAAGCTTGGGCAATAGCACTGCATAACTACATACTATCCCTACCCCCGCCACCTCCCCCCGCCCCCCCCCCCCCCCCCCCCAAAACTAAAAGGTCAGTGGCCCAAGGACCTTATTGCAACACGTGAACTTTGATGCTTTCCATTCACTGCTGCTGCAGTCTGACTAACGCTGAAGTGGGCCCCACAGTGGAATGTGCATGCTCGAAGGGACCATTTTCAACCAGACTTAGTTGTTAAGTAACATCAGGTAGCCATCTGCGTTAGTAAATGTGCTTTTCATATTATAAATGGATCCCAGATTTGGTGTGCACTTGTTTTCTTATTTGGCTTAATTCTCCCCTTCTCCTTTTCTGAAGACGTTGTCTTGTGGTGCACTACAGCGCCGTGTCCTCATGTCCAACTCCAAGGTGGCCATTCCTCATGAGTGAGCTTGACGTTGAGCGTTGCTCGGCCAAAGGTCATGGTGGTTGGGGGGCAGGGAGGACAACCCAATCCCGTTTTGACATCCACACATTCTAGCAAGAGTCAGCAGATGGCGATCAGGAGTGGGAACCCAGGTTAACATTCCCCTCCCTATCCCCGGGCTCGAAGCTAACTCCGCACAGTAGCCAATGTTCTAACTTAATACAATAGCAAAATGCTGCGGATGCTGGAAATCTGAAATAACAACAGAAAACGCTGGAAACACTCAGCAGGACAGGCAGCATCCGTGGAGAGAGAAACAGAGTTAATGTTTCAGGTCTGGGACCCTTCATCAGAACTGGAAAAAGCTGGAGATGTAACAGATATTAAGCAGGTGCAGAGACAGGGGGGGAGGGTTTAGGAGGGAAGGAAGGAATTGAAAGAACATACTGTGCTTATGTAAGAATAGGAAAGATAAAATGTTGCAAATGGGAATGGCAAAATCATACAGCATGAAAAATGGGGGCAGGGATTATGGTCTGAAATTGTTGAACTCTTATGTTGAGTCCAGAAGGCTATAAAGTGCCTAATCGAAAGAGGAGGTGCTGTTCCTCGAGCTTACGTTGAGCTTCATTGGAACAGTGTAAGAGGCCGAGGACAGAGAGATCAGAGTGGGAGTGAAGCGGAGAATTAAAGTGACAGGCGACCGGAAGCTCAGGGTCACCCTTACGGACTGAACGGAGGTGTTCCGCAAAGCGGTCACCCAATCTGCGTTTGGTCTCCCCAATGTAGAGGAGACCGCATCGTGAGTAGCGAATACAGTATATTAAATTGCAAGAAGTACAAGTAAATCGCTGTTTCACCTGGAAGGGGTGTTTGGGGCCCTGGACAGTGGGAAGGGAGGAGGTAAAAGGGCATGTGTTGCATCTCCTGCGCTTGCACGGGAAGGTGCCAGGCGAAGGAGAAGGGCTGTTAGGGGTGATAGAGGAGTGGACCAGGGTGTCGCGGAGGGAGCGGTCCCTTCGGAATGCTGAAAGGGGAGGTGAGGGAAGATGTGTTTGGTGGTGGGATCACGTTGGAGGTGGCGGAAATGGCGGAGGATTATCCGTTGAATGTGGAGGCTGGTGGGATGAAAGGTGAGGACAAGGAACCCTATCGTGGTTCCGGGAGGGAGGGGAAGGGGTGAGAGCAGAAGTGCGGGAAATGGAACGGACACGGTCAAGGGCCGTGTCAACCACAGTAGAGGGGAATCCTCAGTTGAGGAAAAAGGAAGACATGTCGGAAGCACTGGTATGGAAGGTGGCATCGTCAGAACAGACGCGGTGGCGACGGAGAAACTGGGAGAATGGAATAGAGTCCTGAATAGCTGGGGCCCAATGATGAATAATACTGCGTCTGAGACAGAATTGCCCTCACTGGGGCTGGAGTATTGCCTCTCCGTTAGGAACAGGAGTAGGCCATTCAACCCCGTGAGCCTGTTCCGCTATTCAATGAGATCACGGCTGACTACACTTCAAAGGTACTTCATTGGCTGTAAAGCGATTTGGGACATCCTGTGGTTGTGAAAGGCGCTATATAAATGCAGGTCTTTCTTTTCTTAAAAAAAAAATGCCATGAGGAAAGATGCACTACCAGAGCTGGTTTTGGACAATGATCTCGGAAAATTAAGCACTCTGAAGATAGATTACAACATCATCAGCTTTATAATTAGAATAAAGGGAAAACATTTAAAGACACAGACTGTAAAAGAACAAGTTCCGGAGCGATGACGGGGGGTTTAAGCCCAAATGATTTGATCACAAAAGTTGGCAGATAAAGCAGCAGGCGAACTGTGGGAAATGTTTAAGCGTGAGATAGACTAAAAACACCTCAACCTTTGTAACATCAAAGCCCAATAAATAAAGAGATGAGGGCAAATATAAAGTCTAAAAGGAGAACATGGTAAAATTCAGACAAGTATTGTAGAAGAAAATCAGGAGCAAAAGTAAAAAAGGAAGATTAGGAAAGCTAAGGGAGACTGAGAAAAGACCAGTGGTTAAGATAAACGTGAATCCTCCTTAGGTCATGGAGTCATAGGGCTGGATTTTACCAAGCACGAGGAGGCGGGTTTGGAGGCGTGCGAGTTGTTAAAATCGCCCAAAATGCCGGGCGGACCCGATCCTGCCTCCATCCCACTTCCGAGCAATTTCCCCAAATGCGTGTTTTCTGACCCCCTTTCCATCCCGCCTCCAAGAGGTGGGATAGGCCCTTAAGGCCCTTAACCACTTAATTGCCTCTATAATCCCATTCTGAGAGGCCTTTCCGATTTTTAGACAATTCCCTGCCAGGTAATGCTGGCGGCCTCACTAGTGGATTGCTTGCTAACAGCTGCAGCTCCACCATTACAAAGGAGTTTTCACCAATTATCATTTGCAGGTGGCAGAACTTTGTTGTTTCAGGTCTGGGGGAACTTTTAGCAGGCCTACTCATTGTTGTGGAAGTTTGGAGCCTGACACCCATCTCCAGTGTGACCTCCTGGGAAACCCCTCTCCCCACCTTGACTAAGCGCTTCCTCAACTGAGGCATATACCAGAAGCATGGCGACCATTTAATTCCTTTCCTCCTGGACATCAGATTCGGACGAAAACCAGCCGCGGCAGCAGCAGAACCCTGAACAACAGCAGGAGCATCAACCGGAGCGCCAAGCTGCTAGTCACCCACCCGAAGCTGCACAGGCCAGAAGGCGCCAGCACGTGACAACATTGCTGCCCGGGATGCAAGGGACGCACTCATCCTGGCCAGATTTGCTTAGCCTGCACAATCAAACACTTTAGTCTCGCTCCTTCTTACCAGAGCATCGACAATGGACAAGAGCCTGCGGAATCCTATCACTCTGACCACCATTCTGACAATCGCAAGGCGCCTTAAGCCCTCAATGTGAAAGTCCCATTTGCGAAATGACACAGGCCACAACTTCAACAGTTTGCCATCAAAACACTTAATAATACAATCACAATGATGGCTGGTCCAAAAACAAAACTACACAGCACCCAAGTGACTACCCTTGTGACTACTTGCGCTTTATCTTCCCCTTATGCGTGCTCCTACGTGGTGCTTCCCCTGTGGCTTCAGCAGATGTGGAGGCCCCTTGCTCACTTTCTTGCTGCTCCTGCCTCGACGCCTTTGGCGGCCGTCCTCTGGGGTGGTGAACCTGTGCAGGCTCGCCAACAGTCTGCTGCTCCTGCGGCTGTGCAGGGGCTGAGACGCCCATCTCAGTTGGGTGAGGACTCTGGTGGGGCTCTGACCGAGGGCTTTGCTGTGGCATGGTCGTGTGAGCGCTTGGAGAGGAGCCCCCACTTCCTTGTTGTCTGCCACCAACATCCCACTCATGGGTCAGCCCCACTTCAGAGCTAGCAAGTGGCTTGACAGCACCTTGCTGCACTTCAGGGGGGCCATGAGGACCCGTTTCTGCACCGGAAGTCCTACTCCAGAGGACTTCCATGAAGGTCTGGTTTCTATGCTCAATAGCTGACCATCGCTCCTCAAGAGATGTCATTCTATTCTGAACAATGACCATGTTTTCAATACCCTGGTGACTAAGCTCTTCCATGGATATAGCCATCCTCTCCTCTACCATAGCCATCCTCTCCTCTATGGTAGCCATCCTTTCCACGGAGGTTGCCATCCTTTCCGCAGTGATGCATTCATGCGCCAATGCCTCCACAAAGGCTCTGCTCATGTTCGCGATGGACTCCTCCATTCGCTCCACACTCGCAGCGACCCTGGAGACAAAACCTGCCAGAGACTCCTGCACCTGTTCCTGGAGTTCCAGCACCGCTCTCTTTCTGGATGGACCCGGAGGCACAGGGTCGACATGCAGCTGAGCCGAGCTGGCAGAGTCCTGCGCTCTCCGCCGAGGACTCTGCACTGCTGTCCCTGTCTCCACCATCTGCTGATGCTCACTTGTGAGCTCTGATACACCAGGTGCCAACACTACTCTATCTCGCGAAGGTCCCACCGAGGTGTGAGTGTCTGCGCTGGAGCTGGGTGTGCTGAATTCTGCTGACGCTGCGCCCTCAGAGGTTGCAGCTTCCTCTGAGGAGTCTGGAGGCTCAAGCTGTTCCTCCTGGATAGTGGGGACGGGGGCCTTTCGATGGTCCTGTGGGGGAGTAAAGGAAAGAGTTAGAGATGTGAGGCCAAGGTTACATGCACATTGAATATTGCAGATGATCATAAGTCAATCTGTTAGAGCATCAGAATCATTATCAGTGAATCATGCAATGTCAATGAGAGATTCCAAACTATTCTGTCACCAGCTTGCTGTGATGCGCCCGCCTGTCCGTCCCCCACTTGGGAATCCTCCTCGATCCCAGCAATTTCCAGGGCCGCCTCCTCCCAGGGGGTGAGCTGGGCTACTGAGGGTGGCCCTCCTCCTGTCATGGCTCTTTCCCTCTTATTGTGGGCTCTCTTTTCCTGCAATGACGGACACAAGTGGAGTTTGAGTGAGAATGAAGGAGTGAGTGTAGTGAATGTATAGCATAGATGCTTAGAAGGATACAAAGGACCATCCCTGTGTGTTGAAAGTTGTTGTCGTCATGGCATCACAATGATAGGGAGTGTGAGGGCTGCATGGTCGAATAGTTAAGTGAATGTGACCAGAGAGAGAGGGGGAATGGGTAAGGGTGCAGGGATGTAAGTGTCAAGTGGGATGTGGAGCAAGAGGTTGGCAAAGCAGAGTGCTGGTGAGGAGAGGCGATGGGGATCAGATTGAGGGTGATGGGAAAGTCATACTCACTTTTCCTGTGCGGAGAAGATCATGAAACCTCTTCCTGCATTGCAGCCAGGTTCTGCGGCTCAGCGAAATGGAGTTGACCTCCTGGGCCACACAGCCTTTGTCTGCTGGGGTGGCTTTTTTCTCCCTGAGGAAGGGAACAGCACCTCCTTATTACAGCTGACTCCGTACACCAGAGCTTGGAGGGAGGGCTCATCAAACCCAGGAGCAAGCTTTTGCTTGATCGTGGATATTTTCCACAATTCAACTCCTTCATATAAATTGCAGAGCCTTTGCAGGCTCCAGAAGAAGCAAGGCTGCTTGCAGGCCTTAAATCCAACAGCATTGATGACCTCATCGGAGGCGACTTTCTGTATGAAAAGACTCATTGGGCCAGGTGTTCCCACACGCAGGAAATCAATTGCCCAATTAGGGGAAAATCCCACTTTTTCAACACATCACTTAGGAGTCGGGGTCCTGACACGATTTCCACCTGACACGCCCCAGCCCGCCCACACTGACAAAATCCAGCCCATAGAGTTATAACGACACAGAAGGAGGCCATTCGGCCCATCGAGTCCGTGCCGGCTCTCTGCAGAGCAATCCAGTCAGTCCCATTCCCCCGCTCTATCCATGTAGCCCTGCAAGTTTATTTCCCTCAAGTGCCTATCCAGTCTCCCCTTGAAAACATTGAGTATCTCCGCTTCCACCACTTCCGTCAGCAGCGAATTCCAGGTCGTCATCACTCGCTGCGTAAAAAAGTTTCTCCTCACGTCCCCCCTGTATCTCTTGCCCAAAACCTTAAATCTGTGTCCCCTAGTCCTTGTACCATCAACTAGTGGGAACAACCTTTCCCCGTCTAGCCTATCCAAACCCATCATAATCTTGTACACCTCTATCAAATCACCCCTCACTCTCCTTTGCTCTAATGAAAACAAATCCAGCTTCTCCAACCAGTCCTTGTAGCTAAGATCCCCCATCCCCGGAACCATTCTGGTAAATCTCCTCTGCACCCTCTCAAGGGCCTTCACATCCTTCCTAAAGTGTGGTGACCAGAACTGGACGCAATACTCCAGTTGTGGCCGAACCAGCGCTTTATAAAGATTCAGCATAACTTCTCTACTTTTGTACTCAATACCTCTATTTATGAAGCCCAAGATCCCATATGCTTTGTTAACCACTTTCTCAATACATCCTGCCACCTTCAGGGACCTATGCACATTAACTCTCAGGTCCCTCTGTCCCTGCACACTCTTTAAAACTGTACCATTAAGTGTATATTGGCTCTCCCTGTTCCTTCTGCCAAAATGCATCACCTCACATTTCTCTGTATTAAATTCCATCTGCCACTTGTCTGCCCATTCTGCTAGCCTTTCTATGTCCTGTTGCAGTCGATTGATTTCATCATCACTTTGATCACTTTGCCACACCCCCAAGTTTAGTGTCATCGGCAAATTTAGAAATTCTACTCTGTATTCCAATATCCAGGTCATTTATTATATATATATATCTCTCTCAAAAAAAGCAGTGGCCCCAGCACTGACCCTTGGGGAACACCACTGTCTACTATCCTCCAGTCTGAAAAACAGCCATTTACCACAACTCGCTGTTTTCTGTCCTTAAGCCAATTCCTTATCCAAGCTGTCACTGACCCACCTATTCCATGAGCCTCAATTTTGTTAACCAGCCTTCTATGTGGTACTTTGTCAAACGCCTTCCGAAAATCCATATAGACAACATCCATTGCATTCCTTCATCAATCCTCTCTGTTACTTCATCAAAAAATTCAATTAGATTAGTTGAACACGATCTTCCTTTTACAAATCCGTGTTGGCTTTCCTTAATTAGCTTAAATCTCTCCAAATGCCTGTTAATATTTTCCTTGATTATTGTTTCTAAAACTTTACCCACCACTGATGTTAAACTGACTGGCCTGTAGTTACTAGGATTGTCCTTGCACCCTTTCTTGAACAAAGGTGTCACATTTGCCACTTTCCAATCCTCAGGCACCTCCCCCACATCTAGGGAAGATTGGAAAATTATGGCAAGCCCTTCCACTATCTCCTCCCCCAATTCCCTTAGCAACCTGGGATGCAAGCCATCTGGACCAGGCGACTTGTCCACTCTAAGCATACCCAGTCTTTTTCACCCCTTCCATTGCTTCTACCTTTTCCACTTCTACTGATATTTTGTCAGCATCCACCTCCTTGGTAAACACCGATACAATGTACTCATTGAGTATTCTAGCCTTGCCCTGCGCATCTAGAAACATAGAAGATAGGAGCAGGAGTAGGCCATTCGGCCCCTCGAGCCTGCTCCGCCATTCAATGAGATCATGGCTGATCATCCAAACTCAGTACCCTGTACCTGCCTTCTCCCCATATCCCTTGATACCTTTAGCTTTATGAAATATATCTAACTCATTCTTGAATATATTTAATGACTTGGCCTCAACTACCTTCTGTGGTAGAGAATTCCACAGGTTCACCACTCTCTGGGTGAAGAAATTCTTCCTCATTTCTGTCCTAAATGGCTTACCCCTTATCCTTAGATTATGACCCCTGGTTCTGGACTCTCCGACCATCGGGAACATTCTTCCTGCATCTAGTTTGTCCAGACCTGTCAGAATTTTATATGTTTCGATGAGATCCCCTCTCATTCTTCTATACTCCAGTGAGTATAAGCCCAATCGACCCAATCTCTCCTCATATGTCATTCCTGCCATCCCAGGTATCAGCCTTGTGAATCTTCGCTGAACTCCTTCCATGGCAAGAACATCCTTCCTCAGATAAGGTGACCAAAACTGCACACAGTACTCAAGGTGTGGTCTCACCAAAGCCCTGTACAACTGCAGCAGGACATCCCTGTTCCTATACTCAAACCCTTTCGCTATGAAGGCCAACATACCATTTGCCTTCTTCACCGCCTGCTGCACCTGCATGCTTACTTTCAGCGACTGGTGCACAAGGACACCCAGGTCTCGTTGCACTTCCCCTTCTCCCAATCTATTGCCATTCAGATAATAGTCTGCCTTTCTGTTTTTGACACCAAAGTGGATAACCTCGCATTTATCCACGTTACAGTATATTGCATCTGCCACGCTTCTGCCCACTCACCCAACCTGTCTAAATCATCCTGGAGTTTCTCGGTATCCTCCTCACAGCACACACTCCCACCCAGCTTTGTATCATCTGCAAACTTGGAGATATTACATTTAGTTCCCTTATCTAGATCATTAATGTATATTGTGAATAGCTGGGGTCCAAGGACCGATCCCTGCGGTACCCCACTAGTCACTGCTTGCCACTCGGAAAAAGACCCATTAATTCCTACTCTCTGCTTTCTGTCTGCCAACCAGTTCTCTATCCAAGTCAATACCTTGCCCCCAATCCCATGTGCCTTAACTTTACACGCTAATCTCTTATGCGGAACCTTATCAAAAGCCTTTTGAAAGTCCAAATACACCACATCCACTGGTTCTCCCTTATCTATTTTCCCAGTTACATCCTCAAAAAATTCCAGTAGATTAGTCAAGCACGATTTACCTTTTGTAAATCCATGTTGACTTTGTCCGATCCTGTCACTGTTTTTCAAGTGCTCAGCTATTACATCCTTTATAATGGACTCTAGCATTTTCCCCACTACCGATGTCAGGCTTACCGGTCTGTAATTCCCCGCTTTCTCTCTACCACCCTTTTTGAATAGTGGGGTAACATTAGCTATCCTCCAATCCATGGGTACAGTTCCAGATTCCATCGAATGTTGGAAGATGATCAGCAATGCATCTACTAATCTAAGCATATATCACCACCTTTGTCTCTAATAGGCCCCACCCCACCTCTTACTACCCGCTCACTGTTTAGATGCCAGTAGAAGATTTTTGGGTTCCCTTTTATGTTAACCGCCATTCTACTCTCATATTCTCTCTTTGCCAATCTGATTTTCATCTTCACATCCCCTCTCAACTTATTGTATTAGGTCTGGTTCTCCCTTGAAGAATTCACCTGACATGCATCTTACACCTTTTTTTGTTTCATCATCTTCTCTATCTCCCTCGTCATCCAAGGAGCTCTTGCTTTGATTCCCTTACCTTTCCCTCTTGTTGGAATGTACCTAGCCTGTACTTGGAACATCTCCTTAAAGATCACCCATTGTTCCGTTACAGTTTTTCCTGTCAGTCTTTGGTTTAATTTTACCCTGGCTAGATCCTTTCGCATCCCATTGAAGTTAGCCCTATTCCAGTTTAGAAGTTCCACTCTAGATTGTTCCTTGCTCCTCTCCATTGCTAATCTAAATCTGATGATACGATGATCACTCGTACCCAAGTGTTCTCCTACAGATACTTGGTCGACCTGGCCCACCTCATTCCCCAGGTTCTGTAGCTCCTGTAAGTAGTGTGAGCATCTTACTTTTATAGGTGTTGACTCTCTCTGCCCTGCACAACAGTGGACTGAGGGGGGAGGGGCAGTAACAATAAAACCCCCTTGTGATCTAGACAGTTCTCCATGTACATGTTTCCACATGTATTTCTTCAGTGTCTCTGAAGGCGTAACAGTTGGCTCTAAGTGAGATGAAGGCTAATTATTTTATTGTTAAACATCTTTATCCTGCAGTTAATTGTAAACTTGTAGAGTAACACTTACGATCAGAGTCCCTCACTTCAATGGGTACAGCTTGTATTTTATAACGATACATGAGCCGCCGCCTTGAACCGCTGCAGTCCGTGTGGTGGAGGTACTCCCACAGGGCTGTGAGGGAGGGAGTTCCAGGATTTTGACCCAGCGAAGATGCAGCATATAGCTATGGTGAGAGACTTGAAGAACTAGGATTGTATTTACTGGAGCGGAGAAGGTTAAGGGGGAGATATAATAGAGGTTGTGAACTGGCTTAAGGGGCTAAATGGTGTGCGATTAATTTACTGGTTGGTAATATGTGTATACGGAATACTTGTTACGGCAAATCACTTGCTGTCCGTGACCTGATCCCCGTGGTCTCCCTCTTGTGTGAGGAGAAAACACTAGACTAGATTTCTGGTATCTTCTGCTCTTTTTAAAAGCTTGTGTTTCTGTTCCCTGCAGCTAAGCGGGTTCGAGACGAGAATCTGAAAGTAGTGTGTGTCCCTACCTCCTTCCAGGTGAGATTGAAATTCTTCCGGAGCGCCAGCATCCTGTGTACTTTGCAGTCACCCAGGCGACGTTTCAAACACTAATTGAAGTTTCCACCAATGACTCGATGAAAAGAAAGAGATTTCTATCGCGCCTTTCGCGACATCGAACGTCCCGAAGCACTTTCCAGCCAATTAAGTATTTTTGGAGTGTAGTCATTGTTGTAATGTAGGAAACACGGCAGCCAATTTGTGCACAGCAAGCTCCCGCAAACAGCAATGTGATAATGTTGATTGAGGGATAAATATTGGCCCAGGACACCGGGGATAACTCCACTGCTATTCTTCAGAATAGTGCCATGGGATCTTTTACGTCCACCTGAGAGAGCAGACGGGGCCTTAGTTTGACGTCTCATCCGAAAGACGGCACCTCCGACAGTGCAGCACTCCCTCAGCACTGCACTGGAATGTCAGCCTAGATTTTTGTGCTCAAATCGCTGGAGTGGGACTCTGAACCCACAACCTTCTGACTCAGAGGCGAGAGTGCTACCCACTGAGCCTCGGCAGACGCTATGGGACCACGAGTCGCACAGAGCGGAAGGTTCCAGGTTTGACCTCTGGCCTGTGTCACATTTGCTTATCTCCACTGGCGTGCTACAAATGACCTCCATGCACCTGTACTAAGGAAAGGGGGCGAAGACAGCCAGGGATCCCTCCCTTGATTGCTGTGCAGCGGCCCCTGCTGGAATCTGTGGATATAGACGTTGGATAAGGACATGATGCGCTCAGCTGTGATACGCTCTACAGTCGGACGGTGTGGCATTTGGGTGAGGTGCTGGCAGCTACGGAATGGCATCTTGGCAGGAGTCGGTGCTTTGAGAGGAAGAAAATGAGGGAGTGTGGCAGAACAAGTTGGAAGGTGGGCAGGGCTGGTTGTGAGAACAATTGCACGGAAGGTTATTCGGCAGGTGGCTATGCAAGGCCATGCGGAAATCCCACGGACTGGGAGAGCTATCAACAGCAACACAGGGATACAAAGAAAGTCATGAAAAGGTGAACAAAGGAACGTGAAAACAACTTGCAAGGGTTATCAAAGCTAACAACAAAAGTTGTTTTAATCAGTCGAGTGGTAAGGGGGAACGTGGAGCCATTGAAGACAGATGCAGGCGAGACTACAATGAATAACAAGGAAACTGCAGGCTTGTTAATTTGCGCTTTCTGTTCGTCTTCACAGAGGAAAAGGACAAAAATACCAGCGGTATAAGGGAGCCTCAAAATAAGTCAAGTGGAGGAATTTAGTGGATTTAATATAAGATTATCTGGTCACTATCACATTGCTGTTTGTGGGAGCTTGCTGTGCGCAAATTGGTTGCCGCGTTTCCTGCATTACAACAGTGACTCCACTTCAAAATGTACTTCATTGGCTGCAAAGCGCTTTGGGACGCCCTGTGGTCGTGAAAGGTGCCATAGAAATGCAATCTTTCTTTTCGTGATCAGCAATAGGAACTCAGCCAATAATTTTACCCTCCTTCACTCGGAGGCAGTAAGGTCAGTTGTAGCTTCTCAATTGCCGGCCTGGCTTATCTTGAATACTAAGGTAGCGTAAGACTAAGAGTCCGTTTATCAACCTGTTCTTTCAGAAAGTGGGTAAGACTGCTTATGGTGTAAAAATGAGGGGGCTTGACAGGGTAGATGGAGAGAGGATGTTTCCCCTCGTGGGGGAATCTAGAACTAGGGGGCATAGTTTCAGAATAAGAGGTCGCCCATTTAAGATGGAGATGAGGAAGAATTTCTTCTCTGAGGGTTGTGAATCTTTAGAATTCTCTTCCCCAGAGAGCTGTGGAGGCGGAGTCACTGAATATATTCAAGGTGGAGATAGACAGATTTTTGAACGATAAGGGAGTCAAGGATTATGGGGAGCGGACAGGGAAGTGGAGTTGATCAGCCATGATCTTATTGAATGGCGGAGCAGGCTCGAGGGGCTGAATGGCCTACTCCTGCTCCTATTTCTTATGTTCTTATAATATGTGTATTATTCCTGTTAATCGCTAAAAGAAAGTTGTAAGTATCTAGCATCCCCCTAGCAAATGACTTTGAAACTTGTGTGTGGATCCTGTGACTGCTAACGGACCTTTTTATACAAGCGATCTGGCGTTCAGCTTCCTTACAGTAAGACTGCAGGCCATATTACTAAATGTAGAAGCTCCTGCTCAAGCTGTATCTGTCTCTCTTTCTTATTTTTCTTCTTCTCTTTCAGGCTCGTCAGCTAATCCTACAGCATGAGTTGCCGCTCAGTGACCTGGACAGATACCCTGAGGTAGGGCACGTTTACCTGTCTTGTGGTGCTGCTTGTTTTGGCAGGAGGGTGGGCGGGGCCTTAACATGTTGCGTCACCGCAAACCTGCAGTCAACAAAGCAAATAGAATAAAAACAGAAAATGCTGGAAATACTCAGCAGGTCAGGCAGCCTCTGTGGAGAGAGAAACAGAGTTAACGTTTCAGGTCGATGACCCTTCATCAGAACTGGAAAAAGTTGGAGATGGAAGAGGTTTTTAAGCAAGTGTAGGGGCAGGGAAAGGGGGGGAGGGGAGGTAAGAACAAAAGGGAAGGTCTGTGATAGGGTGGAAGGCAGGAGAGATTAAGAGACAAAAGGGATGATGGTGCAAGGCAAAAGGAGATGGTAATGGGACAAGAAACAAAAGATGACTCTTGATGAAGTGTAAATGGCAATGGCAGAATGATTGACAGCTGCCACGTGAGAGGAAAAATAAAAGATAGGGGCAGAGGTTATGGTCTGAAATTGTTGAACTCGATGTTGAGTCCAGAAGGCTGTAATGTACCTAATCAAAAGATGAGGTGCTGTTCCTCGAGCTTACGTTGAGCTTCATTGGAACAGTGTAAGAGGCCGAGGACGGAGAGGTCAGAGTGGGAGTGGAGCAGAGAATTAAAGTGACAGGCGACCGGAAGCTCGGGGTCACCCTTACGGACTGAACGGAGGTGTTCCGCAAAGCGGTCACCCAATCTGCGTTTGGTCTCCCCAATGTAGAGGAGACCGCATCGTGAGCAGCGAATACAGTATACTAAATTGTAAGAAGTACAAGTAAGTCGCTGTTGCTCAACGATGTAGTTTAGACAGTAGAGTACATGTTGGGCAAAGTCGTACTAAACAACACAGTGCTCCAGGCACACAGACCTCAGATAAAATTGTCCACTTTAACCCATCCACCACCTTTAAACATTCACTCCCTCCACCACCGGCGTACCGTGGCTGTAGTGTGTACCATCTACAAGATGCACTGCAGCAACTCGCCAAGGCTTCTTCGACAGCACCTCCCAAACCCACGACCTCTTCCACCTAGAAGGACAAAGGCAGCAGGCGCATGGGAACACCACCACCTCCAAGTCTCACACCATCCCGACTTGGACATGTATCGCCGTTCCTTCATGCTCGCTGGGTCAAAATCCAGGAACTCCCTCCCTTTTTATTCTTTCTTTATTCATGGGATATGGGCGTCGCTGGCAAAGCCAGCATTTATTGCCCATCCCTAATTGCACTTGAGAAAGTGATGGTGAGCCGCCGCCGCCTTGAACCGCTGCAGTCCGTGAGGTGTTTTCCTAGCGGTTTGATACTGAGTTGCTTGTTCAGCCATTTCAGAGGGCAGTTAAGAGTCAACCACATTGCCGTGGGTCTGGAGTCACATATAGGCCAGACCGGGTAAGGACGGCAGATTTCCTTCCCTAAAGGACATTAGTGAACCAGCTGGGTTTTTATGACAATCCAGCAGTTTCATGGTCACCATTACTGATAGTAGCTTTTTATTCCAGATTTTTTAAATTAGAGATAAAAGATCTTGGCTTGGCAGATCGTGATGTAGAACTGGAATCAGTTTGGGTGGAGCAAAGAAACAGCAAAGGGCGGAAAACATTGGTGGGAGTTGTGTATAGGCCACCAACAGTAATGGTAATGTAAGGCACAGTATCAATCAAGAGATTAGAAGTGCATGTAACAAGGGCAATACGGTAATCATGGGGGACTTTAATCTACATATTGACTGGGCAAATCAAATTGCCACTAATGGTGTGGAGGACGAATTCTTGGAATGCATGCGAGGTGGTTTCCTGGATCAGTATGTGGAGGAACAGGCTATTCTGGATCTGGTACTGTGTAATGAGAAAGGGCTAATCAATAATCTTGTGGTAAAGGGGCCTTTAGGGACAAGTGACCATAATATGAATGAATTTTACATTAAGTTTGAGAGTGATGTAGTCCAATCTGAAACTAAGGTCTTCAATCTAAACAGAGGAAACTACAAGGGTATGAGGGACAAGTTGGCCATGGTAGATTGGGAGACTACACTAAAAGGTATGAAGGTGGACATACAATGGCTAACATTCAAGGAAATAATGCATAATTTGCAACAAACATATATTCCTCTAGGGCATAAAAACCCAAAAGGAAAAGTGATCCAACCATGGCTAACAAAAGAAATTAAAGCTAGTATTAAGTCAAAGGAGGAAGCTTATAAAGTTGCCAGAAAAAGCAGTCAGCCTGAGGATTGGGATCTTTTTAGAAATCAGCAAAGGGGGACCAAGAAATTGATAAAGAAAGGGAAAATGGAATATGAGCACAAACTAGCAAAAAATATAAAAACGGATTGTAAAAGCTTCTATAGGTATGTGAAAAGGAAAAGACTGGTGAAGGTAAATGTAGGTCCTTTACAGTCAGAGACGGGAGAATTTATAATGTGGAATGAGGAAATGGCAGAGAAATTAAATAAATACTTTGTTTCTGTCTTCGTGGAGGAAGACACAAAAAACCTCCCAGAAATACGAGAAAACCAAGGGTGTGGCGAGAATGAGGAACTTAAAGAAATTATTATTGGTAAAAAAACATTACTAGCAAAATTAATGGGACTAAAAGTCGATAAATCCCAAGGACCGGATGACCTACATCCTAGGGTTTTGAAAGAGGTACGCATTGGTTGTCATCTTCCAAAATTCTATAGATTCTGGAATGGTTCCTGCAGATTGGAGGATAGCAAATGTAACCCCGCTATTTAAGAAAGGAGGGAGAGAGAAAACGGGGAACTACAGACCTGTTAGCCTCACATCAGTAGTTGGGAAAATGCTGGAATCTATTATAAAGGATGCAATAATTGGGCACTTAGAAACTAATAGTAAGATTGGGCGGAGTCAACATGGATTTATGAAAGGGAAATCCTGTTTGACAAACCTATTGGAGTTCTTTGAGGATGTAACTAGTGGAGTAAACAAAGGGGAACCGGTAGATGTGGTGTATCTGGATTTTAAGAAGGCCTCCGATAAGGTCCCACACAAGAGGTTGGTGAACAAAATTAGGGCACATGGAATTGGGTGTAATATACTAGCATGGATTGAGAATTGGTTAACAGACAGAAAACAAAGAGTAGCGATAAACGGGTCTTTTTCTGGATGACAGGCTGTGACTAGTGGGGTACCACAAGGATCGGTGCTTGGGCCCCAGCTATTCACAATCTATATCAATGATTTGGATGAGGGGACTAAATGTAACATTTCCAAATTTGCTGATACAAAGCTAGGTGGCATTGTCAGTTGCGAAGAGGATGTGAAGTGGCCTCAAGGGGATCTCGACAGGCTCAGTGAGTGGCCGATAACATGGCAGATGGAATATAATGTGGATAAATGTGAAGTTATCCACTTTGGTAGAAAGGCAGAGTATTTCCTAAATGGTGAAAGATTGGGGAGTGCAGATGCTCAAAGGGATGTCCTTGTACATGAGTCACTGAAAGTGAATGTGTAGGTACAGCAAGCCATTAGGAAGGCAAATGGTATGCTGGCCTTCATTACAAGAGGATTTGAGTACAGGAGTAAAGAAGTCTTACTCCAATTATATAGGGCCTTGGTGAGACCACACCTGGAGTACTGTGTACAATTTTGGTCTCCTTACCTAAGGAAGGATATACTTGCCATAGAGGGAGTACAACGAAGGTTCACGAGATTGATTCCTGGGATGACTGGACTGTCGTATGAGAAGAGATTAAATAAACTAGGCCTGTATTCTCTTGAATTCAGAAGAATGAGAGGGGATCTCATTGAAGCATACAAAATTATTACAGGGCTTGATAGGATGGATGCTGAGAGAATGTTTCCCTTGGCTGGGGAGCCTAGAAGCAGGGGCCACAGCCTCAAGATAAAGGGTAGGCCATTCAGGACTGAGATGAGAAGAAATTTCTTCACACAGAGGGTGGTGAATCTTTGGAATTCTCTACCCCAGAGGGCTGTGGAGGCTCAGTCATTGGGTATATTCAAAACAGAAGTCGATAGATTTCTGACTAGTAAGGGCATCAAGGGATATGGCGATAGGACCGGTGAATGGAGTTGAGGCAGAAGATCAGCCATGACCACTATGCTACCGTTCCCTTGGCAGCACTGTGGGGAGTACCTTCACCACACGGACTGCAGCGGTTCAAGAAGGCGGCTCACCACCACCTTCTCGAGGGCATTTAGGGATGGGCAATAAATCCTGGCCTTACTAGTGACGCCCATAGCCCAAGAATGAATCCTTTAAAAAGCAATGTCTTGGATAATGTGCTGGCCAATGTTAATGGGAACGACTGCGTTGCTGCATATTTACTCGACTGATTCGTTTTTTTATTCCCCCCCCCACCCCATTACTCTCTTAGCTCGATGTCGCCATTGATGGTGCAGATGAGGTGGACTGTGACCTCAACTTAATCAAAGGCGGAGGGTGAGTGTTGCACAAGAACTGTGACTCTGTTACGTCTTGGGTCTATCCAGAATCTAATGACTCTTCAAAAAAAATGAAGAGAGATAACGAAAGAACTTGCATTTATATAGTGCTTATCACAAGCTCAGGACATCCCATGGAACGAGAACAGGCCCATTACTCCCCTTCCTTCCCCAGACCAAGGACGATCCGCTCTACCACAACAATTGAAGACTTAAGGGAGGGGTTTCTACAGTGCTTCCCCCTCTCTTCAAAATATAAATCAAATAACGCTCCAAAATACCCACCGAAGCTTGTTTAACCTCCTCGGCATATCTTTTCCAGTGATCCAGCCATTCAGGAGCCTTTCGTTGGGGCGAGTGATCTCCAGTTTCACCGTCTCCCCGGAGCTGTTACTCAGCCAGTGAGTTGCACGACAGGAATTCTCCACACACTTGTGATCAGCGCTTGGAATTAACCTTCGCGTCAGATCGTGAAGGCAAAAAGCCCGAAGTCGTTTTAAGAAAGTCAGCTGCTGTGATTGGCTTGTGGGGTGGGCGGGCTATGATGGGCCAAATGGCCTTTCTCATCCATCCGGAAAGTATCCAGTGATAATGCAGATGGTAGATTGTGTGTTTGAGTGTAACTCTGCTGCCCCCTCCTGTTCCAACAGGGGTTGCTTGACTCAGGAGAAGATCGTTGCTGGCTGTGCAAAGAAATTCATTGTTGTTGCAGATTACAGGTAAGGTTCTTTGGCGTCTACTTAAAAGATGTGTATTTTCTTCACTCCTTCAGTGGTTCAAAGTCTTACATTTGATGAATTCAGCTGAAGAAGATCTTTCAACCCATTTGAATCTCATCTTCAAAGACCATCCCAACCCATCTTCCCAGTACAGCTTTTAATGTCCATCTGAACGGGCAGACGGGGCCCCAGCTTCATGTCCCGTCTGAAGGACCACACCCTTGTCTACTGGACTGGAGTGTCCACCTGCAGTACTGAAGCCCTGGTATGGAAGCCCACCATCTTCAAACCCAAAACTGAGAGTGTTGCCAACTGTGCCAAGATGACACCCAAGGCTCAACTGAGGGTACACGTGCATCAAACAGAACCGAGTCACCAAAGCCCAGCTCCAAAGTGCGTTGGTGGTTCCAGGCACCAAGACCCATTGCTGTTCTTTCCCTCCTTCCTCCTTGCCTAGAGCAGCTTTGAGGAATTTGGTGTGAATGCTGTACATGCCTGTGGCCCTCACATTAACTCGGTGACGTGGTGCTGAGTTCGGCTCTTCACGTTGCGCTGGTTACCGCCTTCTGTCTGTACAGATGGGTCGTTGTGGCCTATTGGGCCTGATACCGATTCCAACTCTGTGCCATACTCTCTCTCTCCGTGCCTGAGGATACTGCCGTGGGTTTATTGAAGAGCACTGGATGTCCAAGTCTTGAGTCTTTCACAATTCTCCGGTGTTTTCAATCTTGCTTAAAGTTCCTTGAATTCATCCAGTGTTGTCATTGGGTTTCCCCTACTAGACCCAATCACTTTAATGTTGTCAGTACACACTTGCTGTGTTATGCTCTTCAGGTGCATGTACACTGTATGAATGCAGGTGAAGGAGAAAGTCTCTCTCTCTGTCTCTCTCTCTCTCTGTGTCTCTCGGTCTGTCTGTCTCTCTCTCTCGGTCTGTCTGTCTCTCTCTCTCTCGGTCTGTCTGTCTCTCTCTCGGTCTGTCTGTCTCCTGCCTCCCACTGTGAAGACTTGTCTTAAAAGTACCTTCTCTGTTTACTAAGCCATTACAAACTGCTGATATTTTTTAAAAGGCATCGCTGGGACAGAAATCCTGAATCTGCTCTTGCCTCGGCCTTGTTTTAATTCTGGATTCCAGGAGATCGGCATCCACGAGTTGGTTCCCTGAGTCTGTCCTAAATCCGGGTCCCTTTTCCTGGCGACCGGCTCATAGACCTGTTTATCCTGAGAATTGTGAGGCTGTGGAATTCACTTCCAGGGTTAGAGGTTGAGGCAGAAACTGTCAACATTTGAGATGAGATTGGGTCGGCGGATAAAGGAAAAGGGCATGATGGGAAGAGCTGCAGCTTCTCTACATTGGTCATGACCCTTCAGTAATCAGTAACACCCTGTGGGGGGGGGGGGAAAATCAGTTGCTTTATGTCTCCCGTTAGCAGGCACTAACGGGGCGCAAAGCAACTAGCACCCGCGCGCGGCGCCGCTAACGCCTCCCGTGAAATTCAGCGGGAGGTTAGCGGCGGTGGTTGCCGGTAGCGCCACGCGGCGCTGCACCACTGGCGATGATGTCATCGCCATGCGCAGCGCCCTGCTTGCTCCCTGGCTGCAGACTTGGCTCGCGCCCCCTGACCTACCGCCGGACGCCGTGTCCGACAGGGTCAGGGGGGCGTTTTTGTGGCTGGGGTGGCGATAATTAAAAGGCAGGTGCCGGGCGGGCTTTTTTTTTGGGCTGTCTGCCAGCACCTGCCCCCTCTGGCCTCCTCCTGGGGTCTTTTGCCGGCACCCTGCTCCCGGGTGGCCCAGCAGGGCCCTGGTGCGCGCTGCGTTAGGCCCCTCCCCTTTAATCAGGGGAGGGAGGCCTGCAGTACCGCGGCGCTACATGCCGGTGTGCGTGGTGCTGCTGCACGTAGCGTCGCGATATTCAATGGGAGCGCCCCAAGAGGGAGGGGGAGCGCTTCCAGTAGCGCCCCGCCTCCTGCTTGTGGCGCTACCATTCAAATTCGGGCGCGGGGGCGCTAACTTTTTCAAGGCGCTAAAAGTAGCGCCCCGGGGAAGTTATCGCCCCAAAGGGGGGCACAAGCCAATTTTCCCCCCTTAGATCTCTTTCTCTCTCAACCACTTTCAGTATTGTTCCCTGTAAATGATAAGTTTATTCTGTGTCGGTCCCACCAACATGGGTGACACGCCATTATTCTAGGTTAAATGCCATTTGCCATTGTCTGGCCCGTTCCCCTAGCGCATCTCAATCTCTTTGCATTAGATTGCACTCCTCTACTGTCTAAACCCTTGCACAGATTTTAGTATCCTCTCCGAACGTACTGACCATACCCCCAACACCACTGCCCAGCTCATTAATAAAGACTGTGAAGAGCAGTGGGCTTGGGACTGATCCCTGGGGTCACCTGTGCCTCCAGGATGATCACGCACATACTTCACACCATTGACTTCAATACAGTTCTGCGATTTGATGTTTTCTTTGGCTACACGATCCCAGCCTCGTTGAACAGTAAATTCCTGTAGTTTCCAGAAGTTTCTGTGCCTTACCACGATACCATGTGCCGCTTGGATTCAGTGCCGTGTGATCTATTCTCCTTTGGAATTCGTTTTTTTGAGAAAAATTATTATTTTTTTCTTTTTTAGGAAGGATTCCCAAAGCCTCGGGGAGAAATGGAAGAGAGGCGTTCCGATCGAAGTCATCCCAATGGCTTATGTGCCAGTTGCCAAGGCGATCGCCGCGAAGTATGGCGGAGCAGCTGAGCTGCGAATGGCTGTCAGTAAAGCTGTAAGTGCCGAACTCAACAAGGACTCTCGTCCAATACTCCCCCTGTCGATCAGAGGGAACCTGTTGGTGTTTGGGTCTCTTTAAGGAGCCACTTTAAGGAGAGACTAATCGTGTTTAAATATAATGTAATCTGGAGCATCGCCAGTGCTCTAGTCGGTCAATAGTATAGATCAAACCAGGCAGAACCAGGAAGGTCCTGTGTTCGAACCCCACCCCCTCCCGCCGGTCAGTGCTGTGTTACCTCATCTCAGCCGGGGTGGCGGTAGGAATGCTAGATTTGATCTCGGCATTCCTGGTTTAGCGAAGGGGAGATTGACCAGCATTCCTGCTCCTGGGCACTATCCAATGATCCATGTTGAAAGCACACTTGTATGTGCAATGTCGTAACCTGTGCTTATCTTCCCATCCCCCCCTGGTCGAATACCCTCCTGACATTCCATGTTCAGGGTTACGTACAGACAGATTTCAGTGAGGTCTCAGTGGGCCAGTGTGTGGCAAGCACCCGATAGAAGGGACTTGCATTTATATAGCACCTTTTCCCGACCTCGGGAACGTCCCAAAGCACTTTACAGCTAATGAAGTACCTACTTATCACTGTTGCGATGTAAGAAAAGCGGCAGCCAATTTGTGCACAGCAAGGTCCCACAAACAGCGATGAGTTCTGGGTTAGTGATGTTGTTTGAGGGATAAATATTGGCCCAGGACACCAGGGAGAACTCCCCCTGCTCTTCTTCGAAATAGTGGCCGTGGGATCTTTTACGTCCACCTCAGAGAGCGGACGGGGCCCTCGGTTTAACGTCTCATCCGAAAGACGGCACCTCCGACAGTGCAGCACTCCCTCAGCACCGCACTGGAGGGTCCGCCTGGGGTGGGACTTGAACCCACAACCTTCTGAACTCTGAGGCGAGTGTGCTACTCACCGAGACAAGGGCTGACCCCTGTGGAGCTGTAACGCAGCAGGTCAGCAGCTTGGAGAGGGTTGACCGAAGCCTCTTCTCTGGGCTGTAGCGGACCTGCGTCTGTGTGGATCGTGTGATGATCAAATGTGTTGGTGGTTTATTCTAGGGACCAGTGGTGACGGATAACGGCAACTTTATCCTGGATTGGAAGTTTAAGAACATTTCCGACTGGAAAAATGTGAATGTGGGCATTAAAATGATTCCAGGTAGGGAAATTGTTACAGTTCTAACTGTAGAAACCCGGCTTTAATCTTTGTGTTCAGTTAGCAGTTACCCATACCCGTGTCCCAAACTTCAGTTATCACAGTCATTTTTACCAGTGCCCGCAACATGTCTGCTAATGGGAATATGGGAATGTACAGAACCAGGAAAGATCATTGCAGACAAAAGCAAAATACTGCGGATGCTGGAAATCTGAAATAAAAACAGAAAATGCTGGAAATACTCAGCAGGTCAGGCAGCATCTGTGGAGAGATAACAGAGTTAACGTTTCAGGTCGATGACCCTTCGTCAGAATTGGCGAAGGATCATCGTCCTGAAACATTGGCCCGAAAATTAGACCTAATACGCGAGAGTACGCACTGTGTACTCTCGCGTTTTAGGTCTCCATTTGCCGGTTTCCAGCATGCACTGCGCATGCGCGGGAAACCGGCACTTCGTGAATTCAAAAGGGGGCGGTTCCTAGGTGAACCGCGTGCGCGCTACAGGCTGCGTGCACGCAGTGCACTTAGTGCTTTGAACGCGCAGGTAAGCATGGAAGATTTTACACATAAAGAAAGGAGGCGTAAGACCCTCTTTTAACAAGGTAAGTAGTTAATTAAGTATTTTAAATTTTTTTCAACAGGTTTATCTTTTTTAGAGACTTTAAAGAAAGGTAAGTTTATTTTTATAACTTTTAAAAAGATTTTAAATTTTTTCAAAAATTTAATTTTTTGTTTAAAGTGGTTAATTTATTTAACTATACTTATTTTATTAATGTGATGGCTTTTTAAAAAAAATTTAATTGAGGTTTAGCTGTTCTTTTGGGGGGGTATAGTATTCATAGCTTTGACAGGCCTTGCTGTCAAAACTATGAATGAAAGATGGTGTGCTGCCATTGGCTCTAACTGAATCACGTGATCCCAGAGCTCGCACGAACTAATTGCGTCTCTGGGTCACGCAAGCACTGCACAGCTGCAGCCTTGAAACTAAAGTTCGTGTGGACCCGGAGGAAAAAGGTAGGCGCGGAGTGAGATATCGCGGGGAAGCCTTACCCCCGCGTGAACACTCAGTCTTTAATTTCTGGGCCATTAACTCTGTTTCTCTCTCCACAGATGCTGCCTGACCTGCTGAGTATTTCCAGCATTTTCTGTTTTTATTTAAGATCATTGCATACAGGTCATTGCATGTAGGTCTGTAGTTCAAAAGATACTGTACATTATTATCTCTTAATTATTTCTCTCTCTTTCGTGTGCATATTCTCTTCTTCCACTCTTGTGTTCTCACTATCTCTTGCACTTCTCTCTCTCTCTCACATGCATGTGCTCCCCCATCTCTCTTTTGCAGGTGTGTTCTTCTGCGCACTCTTTCTCGCTGTCACTCATGAGAGCGCGTGCATCCCTTTCTGTGCCAAATATTTATATCCAGTTCTCTTTTCAACTGACTGACGTAAGCCATTTGTTCCAAACATTCACCGCCCACTATATGAAGTGGTTGGCCTAAATTGTCTTGTTGATCTTCCGGAGTCCGCGCGCTCTCTTTTGCACATTTGCATCGTGAGAGGGCAGCAGGTGCGCGGGAAACACCATCACCTCCGAGTTCTCCTCCAAGTCGCACACCATCCCGACTTGGACCAACGTTCACTTTTTAAGCTGCGTGGCCGCGCAGCGCTCTGGGGGGTCCCGCGCAGCTGGCTCACCGGCTGTTAAAGGGGAAAAACTGCGCGTTTGCGGAATTTTGGATGGGCCGCACAGCCATTTAAAGGCACCGCGCGCCAAAAAAAAGTATAAGGGGGAAACATTGACTTGGAAATATATCGCCGTTCCTTCATCGTCGCTGGGTCAAAATCCTGGAACTCCCTCCCTAACAGCACTGCGGGAGTACCTTCACCACACGGACTGTAGCGGTTCAAGAAGGCAGCTCACCACCACCTTCTCAAAGGACAATTAGGGATGGGCGATAAATGCTGGCCTTATCCAATATCCCAAGAATTAAGAACTGAAATGTTTGTGAATGGGCTGTGCTTGTGAATGCTCTGTGTCCCTTCCTGCAGGAGTGGTGGAGACCGGTTTATTCATCGAGATGGCGGAGCGGGTTTATTTTGGCCTGGAGGATGGATCGGTCTGCTGCCGAGACAGACATTCAGACTGACGAAGAGCCAGAGGAACAGAGTCTTCCCTTACCTGCGAAGATCACCTTGCCTTAAATGTTCTGATCCTAATCCGCAATGAGTTGTCCTGCCAAATATCTTATTTACAATTATTATTTTTTTTTTAATTGTTACCTTGCTTGTTTTTTTTATATATAGATAGAAGTAGCCACTGGCAAGTCCTCTGCCCTTGCTTGTGTGGCTAATAACACTCGCCTTATACTGAGTTTTTTTTTAAATATCCGGTGGGGGAGGTTTCCGCTGGGGAGCAGAGATTCCCTGGCAGCTCGGCTACCTTGAAGTAGCCGAGCGGTAGACTTGACGACCAGGCCTGGAGAGATGGAATGGGTTGTCTCCCCTGCTTTGGCCACGCGACGATTATGGAGCAACCCGCTGAGATGTAACTCTCTGCAGAATGTGGAAATCTGCGCCTTCAAACTGTGCCCAGGGACCGAGGCCACTGAGCGGATTACTGCATTCAGGGACAGGAGGAGGCCAAATGCACCAAAGAACTGTCGCAGCAGGGACAGGAGGGTTTGGTATGCACGGGACAGATGGGCCCTTTGGTATCCGATCTTCTCGGGTGACTGGAGCAATTAGTGGCCCCGAGTCCTGATGGCTTTGCCGAGGTGCTGATTTTGGAAGGGAGCTGAATTAACATCTGTTAACACCCACCATTTAACTCAGGGAGACGCTGTGTTTGTAGGTGCTTTCGTCCAGTTTCCTTGCATTACTGAGTTCAGTGACTCCTCCCGGCCATTCTACCCAGGTACCGGTTATCAGCTTTACGTAATAGTTCGAAGGAGCAAGAAGGTTAATATTTGTGTTCACGCAAGCGAGTGGCGGGGTCCTGATGGTGAGAGACTCCCTCCGACCTCAGTCACAGCCGATCCTCCCAGTGTGTACGCCAGTTCACTGGAAGCAGAGATGTCTGGATGTCGGGAAACCTGCGTGTTAGCCGCATGTTTGATGTACTCTGGACCAGCGTTACTGACTTTCATTGGACTGGTTTGGTGTTTACAGATGTTCATGTGGTTATATTTTGGTCACGAGCCTAATCAATGTGGTCAGCCGTGTGACTGCCTTAAAGTGCCGATCGCCTTGGTTTTGCTCAGTTTAAAAGCGGTGAGTTTACTGTTTTAACGTTTTGTGCTGTAATGTCTGGCCAAAGCTGTCTCTGTTTGCCGTGTTGTGTTTTCCGGGGATCCTCGGTTAACCGGGCTCAGCAAAAACAAAATACTCTTTATAAAAAAAAAATGTATGAAAAATATCACATTTTAGAGATTCGCCGACTCTTGGATTGTTTTTTTTTTCCCCAACAGTGTGCGCGTGAGTTTTATTTTGGTGCAACACTTTTAAATGGATCAACGAACATATCATTTATAAGTTCAATAAAAAGAATGTGACCCTATCTGCCTGTCTTTCCCAGGAGCGTGTGTCGAGCTACGACTCTTTCTGTGTTCATCGTATTCAGAGGCGCGGCCTGCGACTTGTGAAACTGTCACTTTTACTAAATCCCCTGATTAGCTCACTGGGTTTATCCAGGGATTAGCGGTGGCGTTCAGGCCTGTGTGAGTTACCTCGTCTCAGAGGTGTTCTGACCAACTGTGGTACCCCTTCTACGTGGAGGAGCAAATGGGTCAGGGTGGGGGAGGAGGGGGTCTTTTACTGCACCCTTTGGCTTCAGGTAACCAGTGTGGGACAGATGTGCTCCATGTATCTTTTTTAATACTAATCTCTTTCCCCCCGCCCCCCCACTCTACTCTGCCCCATCCCTCGAGAGCACCGTCGCGTGGTGTGTTGGAGAACTGTGTGTAAAAGGTTGTCCCTCTGGTACCTCACCCGTGAGCGGTCCCCACCTATGAACCTGTGTGCATCATCCACAAGATGCACTGCAGCAACTCGCCAAGGCTCCTTCGGCAGCACCTCCCAAACCCACGACCTCTTCCACCTAGAAGGACAAGGGCAGCAGGCGCATGGGAACACCACCACCTGCAAGTTCCCCTCCAAGTCACACACCATCCTGACTTAGAAGTATATCGGCTGTTCCTTCATCGTCGCTGGGTCAAAATCCTGGAACTCCCTCCCTAACAGCACCTGTGGGAGCACCCTCACCACACGGACTGCAGCGGTTCAAGAAGGCAGCTCACCACCACCTTCTCAAGGGCAATTAGGGATGGGCAATAAATGCCGGCCTTGCCAGCGCCGCCCACATCCCGTGAATGAATTTTAATAAAAAATCCTAGTCAGCGAGCATCCGCAAGGCTGATCGATCATGAAGGAAGCGTGGCAGCCGGGCCCGATCCTGCCCAGACCATGTACTCTCCTGTAGGAGCCATTGTAACACGCTGGTCCGCTAACTCAGGACAAACCAAAAGGATTGAACATGGCAACCTTCCTGGACTGTGTGGTTACAGGCTGTACATTTACCGATTGCATAGTCTGGGGCTGTGGGGCATCCAGTTTATTAAAAAAAAAAGTTAATTAAAAAAATTCATTCCCGTGATGTGGGCCGTCGCTGGCAAGGCCAGCATTTATTGCCCATCCCAAGTTGCCCTCGAGAAGATGGTGGTGAGCTGACTTCTTGAACCACTGCAGTCCGTGTGGTGAAGGTACTCCCACCGCGCTGTTGGTTAGCACAGTGAAGGTGCCTTCACCACACAGACTGCAGCGGTTCAAGAAGGCCCACCACCACCATCTTCTCGGGGGCGACTAGGGATGGGCAATAAATGCCAGCGACGCCCACATCCCGAGAATGAGGGGAAAAAAGTGGCGGCTGATGGTTGCGGTGACTGGAATAGCTTTCCGCCAATCCTCTGCTGTCGTGAGCCACAACTCGGTGCAGTTCCTTCTGGAGATCCTCTTGTCACTTTCTCTCTGCAGCATTTTGTCCTGAAAGTAGAAGAGTGAAGACGTCTTACTGCAATTATACAGGGCCCTGGTGAGACCACACCTGGAGTATTGTGCACAGTTTTGGTCTCCTTACCAGCTGTGGCTCAGTTGATAGCACCCTGGCCTCCGAGTCAGCAGGTTGTGGGTTCAAGTCCCACTCCAGGAACTTGAGCCCATAAAGCTAGGCTGACACTCCAGTGCAGTGAGGAGGTGCCGTCTTTCGGATGAGACGTTAAACCGAGGCACTGTCTGCTCTCTCAGGTGGACGTGAAAGATCCCATGGCACTATTTTGAAGAAGAGCAGGGGAGTTATCCCCGGTGTCCTGGGCCAATATTTGTCCCTCAACCAACATAACAAAAACAGATTATCTGGTCATTATTACATTGCTGTTTGTGGGACCTTGCTGTGCGCAAATTGGCTGCCGCAGTTCCGACATTACAACAGTGACTCCACTTCAAAAGTACTTTATTGGCTGTAAAGATGTCCGGTGGTCGTGAAAGGCGCGATATAAAATGCAAGTCTTTCTTTAAGGAAGGATATACCTGCCAGAGAGGGAGTGCAACAAAGATTCACCAGACTGCTTCCTGGGATGGGGGGATTGTCCTATGAGGTCAGATTGAGTAGACTAGGCCTATATTCTCTAGAGTTTAGAAGAATGAGAGGTGATCTCATTGAAACATACACAATTTTACAGGGCTTGACAGGGTAGATGCAGGGAGGATGTTTCCCCTGGCTGGGGAGTCTAGAACCAGGGGTCACAGTCTCAGAATAAGGGGTCGGCCATTTAGGACTGAGATGAGAAATTTCTTCACTCAGAGGGTGGTGAATCTTTGGAATTCTCTACCACAGAGAGCTGTGGAGGCTCAGTCGTTGAGTATATTCAAGACTGAGATCGATAGATTTTTGAATATTAAGGGACTCAAGGGATATGGGGATAGTGCAGGAAAGTGGAGATGAGGTAGAAGATCAGCCGTGATCTTATTGAATGGAGGAGCAGGCTCGAAGGACCAAGTGGCCGACTCCTGCTCCTATTTCTTATGATGGGTGATGTACAATGCAAGTACTCTTACATATTTTATAACAAAAGAACTTGCATTTATATGGCACCTTTCACAACCTGAGGACGTCCTAAAATACTTTACAAGTGCAGTCACTGTGCAGGGAAACAAGGCAGCCAATTTGCACACAGCAAGATCCCACAAACAGCAGTGAGGTCAATGACCGGATCATCTGTTTTAGTGATGTCGGTTGAGGGGTAAATATTGGCCCCAGGACTCTGTGGGAATTTCCGTGCTTCTTTTTCGACTGGTGCTGTCGGATCTTTTGCATCCACATGAAAGGGCCTCAGTTTAACATCTTATCCGAAAGACGGCACCTCTGACAGCGCTGCCCTCCCTCAGTACTGCACTGGAGCAGTCAGCGGAGATTATACGCTCTGGTCTCTGGAGTGGGACTTGAACCCACCCCCTTCTGACTCAGGAGAGTGAGAGTGCTACCCACTGAGCCAAGGTCAGCACCCTAGTTTACAATTATTTTACTGTTCCAGTAATGTGTTATTAAGCTTGTACTTACCCGTCCAGTGGCTCTCCCGGGACATGAGAAGGTTTATAGGGGGCACCAGGAAGGAAATGTGTAGAGCAATGAAATAGCTTTTTAAACCATTGACCTGTGAAGCAGGTATGTCAGGCTGTGAATTTGGAGCTCATCCGACAGAAGTTATGAAAAACGTTGGAAATACATCCTGCACCCTGCCCAATACATTTTGTAGATTACTGCAGAATTATTAGTAACATTAGTTAATAATAGCGTTGCAACATGAAGGGATTTGAGAACAGATTGGTGGTTGTAATACCGTTAAAGGTCTGTTGGTGGCGCTGTGGAGATCATGAGCTTCTGCCAGCTCAACACCACCACCAGCAGATAAGTTTTGGTATTGCATGCGTCAAAAAATTAAATATCCACTTTATAATCACACTGTCCTAATGTGATTTAAAAAAAAAACATATTACTTTTCCCTGCCAATGACATCCTTGGCTTGTGAGTCTTTGCCATAATCCCTGACAACAACAACAGCTGCAGCCTACGCCCTTGCGAGAGGTTTCCCTTCTCGGTATATTTTGCACAGGTCGAACCTGCTCATCGAGATTCCTCAGTTGTCCTCAGCCTTAATGAGGTTGACAAAAATGAGAAGTCGCACAACACCAGGTTATAGTCCAACAGATTTATTTAAGTTTACAAGCTTTCGAAGCAGTTCGCTCCTTCGTCAGGTAAGTTAGCAATGAGAGAATCTCCCAGAATTCACAATTTAAACCCAGACAAAATCTATTCACATTATTCCCTACAACAAAGAGCACAGCCAAGCTCTTTGTTGTAGGGAATAATGTGAATAGATTTTGTCTGGGTTTAAATTGTGAATTCTGGGAGATTCTCTCATTGCTAACTTACCTGACGAAGGAGCGAACTGCTTCGAAAGCTTGTAAACTTAAATAAATCTGTTGGACTATAACCTGGTGTTGTGCGACTTCTCATTTTTGTCCACCCCAGTCCAACGCCGGCATCTCCACATTAATGAGGTTGATCTGATGTTCAGCACAGACTGCCTCTACCCATGTGACATGCTGTGCCTCATCACAGTAGCCTGTCCAGGGGTGCACGCGTGCTACATTACAACCGTGGCTGCACTTCAAAAGGTACTTCATTGGCTGTGAAGCGCTTTGGGACGTCCTGAGGTCGTGAAAGGCGCTACAGAAATGCAAGTTCTTTCTTTCCTTTTTCGTCTGTTGAGCACAGTTGCTTGGAGACAGCAACAGAAGCCATCATGGATGTACAAAGTTTTCAGCAGATTCATTAATAACCTTTTAAAATAAATAGCTGAAGTGGAAAAGTTTGCAGGGCTATGGGGAAAATGTGAGAAGTCGCACAACACCAGGTTATAGTCCAACAGCTTTATTTGAAATCACAAGCTTTCGGAGCGCTGCTCCTTCGTCACCTGACAAAGGAGCAGCCGCTCCGAAAGCTTGTGATTTCAAATAAAGCTGTTGGACTATAACCTGGTATTGTGCGACTTCTCACATTTGTCCACCCCAGTCGAACACCGCATCTCCACATCATGGGGAAAAGGCAGGCGAGTGGGACTAATTGGAGAGCTCTCCCAGGTCCATGCCAGTGTTTATGCGCCACATGAGCCTCCTCCCACCTTTCTTCATCTAACCCCATCGACATATCCTTCTATTCCTTTCTCATGTGTTTGTCTAACTTACCCTTAAATGCATCTATGCTCGTTGTGGTAGCGAGTTTTGCATTCTAACTACTCTCTGGGTAAAGAGACTCGAGCACAAAAATCTAGGCTGAGGGAGTGCTGTGCTGCACTGTCGGAGGTGCCGTCTTTCGGATGAGACGTTAAACCGAGCCTGCCGACTTCTCTCTCAGGTGGACGTAAAAGATCCCATGACACTACTCGAAGAAGAGCAGGAGTGTTCTCTTGGTTAATATTTATTCCCTCAACCAACATCACTAAAACAGATTATCTGGTCATTATCTCATTGCTGTTTGTGGGACCTTGCTGAGCGCAAATTGGCTGCTGCGTTTCCTACATTACAACAGTGACTACACTTCAAAAAGTACGTCATTGGCTGTAAAGCGCCTTTGGGATGTCCTGAGGTCGTGAAAGGCGCTATAGAAATGTAAGTTCTTTCTCTCTTCTTTCTTGTAGCTTGAGGAAGATGAACGATTTATGCTTCTGAATGCTGAGAGATTCGGCACAGAGTATCTGTTCAGACTGTGGCATCTTGGGAATTGCAGACACAGGCTTGTTGCCCCTCTTTGACTTGGCAAGTGTGCTAAGTTAGGGAAGAATAATAGCAACTCCAATCCCAGGCTTTGCAGAGAAGCCTAGGCCTCAGAATAAAAACAGTCAGCATAAGTCCTCAAAAAGACAATTTTCTCGGCAGATTTGCTCATGTCACTAATTAAATGTGTAATTTTTCAATGTATTATGACACAAATCTGAACACTCAACATCAGAAATTTCAGTTCCCGAGGAAAAAGTGGCTGCTGAAAGAAAAAATAAATTTGATTTGCTTTGTTCACCTTCCTCGGAGCTCAGTGTTGGAATTCTGAATTGCCCCTGTTTTATGAATACATAATTTGAGCCAATTAGCTAAGTATGATACCAAAGTGCATCACTGGATAGGCCACGCCAAACTCTCATCTGAATTGTGACAGAAAATGTCACGGTAGAAGTAAACAATTTTCACGATATATTTATACATCATAGAATCATAGAACGATACAGCACAGAAGGAGGCCATTCGGCCCACCGTGCTCTTTGAAAGGGCCATCCAACCAATTCCACTCCCCCCCCTGTTCTTTCCCCATAGCCCTGCAGATTTTTTCCCTTCAAGTATTTATCCAATTCTCTTTTGAAAGTTACTATTGAATCTGCTTCCACCGCCCTTTCAGGCAGTGCGTTCCAAATCACAACACGTCACAATGTAAAAAAATGTTTCCTCATGTCGCCTCTGGTTCTTTTATGTCCTCTGGTTACCGACCCTCCTGCCACTGGAAACAGTTTCTCCTTATTTACTCTATCTAAACCCTTCATGTTTTTGAACACCTCTATTAAATCCCCCCATAACCTTCTCTGCTCCAAATAGAACAATCCCATCATCTCCAGTCTCTCCACGTAACTGAAGTCCCTCATCCCTGGAATCATTCTGGTATATCTCCTCTAAGGCCTTGACATCCTTCCTAACGTGTGGGGCCCAGAACTGGCCACAATACTCCAGCTGGGGCCTAACCAGTGATTTAAAAAGGTTTAGCATAACTTCCTTGCTTTTTGCACTCTATGGGCGCGATCTTGCCAGCCCTGGGGAGGCGGGTATGGAGACGAGACTGCCGGGAAAATGGCAGAATCTGGGGGCGGGTGCCCAACCCGCACCCGTGCCATCTTGCCAGGAGGCGGGTAGCCGTCCCGCGCCGGGTCCCGTCTCCTTGGAGGCGGGAAGGGGATTAGTGCCACTTATCTGCCTGTTAACAGGTAGTTAACAGGCAGATAAGAGGATTATCCCCATTTTACCCACACAAGTGCGGGCTTCCCGAAGGCGCCGAACCCCGCTAGGGTCACCGAGGCGAGCAGCGGGTCGGCGGGGTGCAAAAGTGTGCTGTGGAGGTGAGTGATGGGTGCAAGTGTGGAGAGGTGAGTATGTGAGGTAAGTGGAAAGTGTTAGAAAAAGTTTACTTACCTTTGTTTCTTCCTGCAGGCTTCAGTCGGTGGGTATGCGGAGAGTCTCGCACCTCCGCGGCAGAGATGACAGATGGCCGTTGCATTCTCCAATGCAACAACCATCTAATTTCTACAAAAGGAAAAGGTTTGATGAGTCTTGAATACAAGAACTCATCAAACTACAGAGAATGTCAGTGTTTGACAGCTTCACAGGGTCAATCAAGGGAAAATAGCGTGGGTTGGCCACAAATCGATGGAGGCGGGATATCGACCCGCCAAGCAGCTGTCCTGCCTCCAACGCGCCCCCTTTGGTAAAACCACTCCCTTGGTTTATAAAGCCAAGTATTCTGCATATTTTTTCACAGCCTACTCAACCTGTCCTGCCACTTTCAAAGATTTGTGTACATACAGCCCCAGGTCTCTCTGTTCCTGCACCCCCCCCCTTTAGAATTAAGTGCGGGAACACAGTGAAAAAGAATGATAAACATTTTAAAGGTAGGGAAGTTTCATTATTATTAAGGGACCCAGAAGGCTGAGAGCGCGGAACACGACTTAGGGTGAATAGAGTAGATTAGATTAATCAAGCAGCGACGTGGTTTAAATTGAAAAGAATAAGGAGCCAACGTTGGAATTTTTAGCCCATAAGTCCAACAAGCCCTTTTTGTAGTTCCATAGTTTTGAGGTTAGGAATGTTAGGAAGTAGGTCATTCAGCCCTTTGAACCTGCTCCACCATTCAGTTATATTCTCTGGCGTTTAGAAGAAAGAAAGGTGATCTCATTGAAACATACAAGATTCTGAGGGGGATTGACAGGGTAGATGCTGAGAGGTTGTTTCCCCTGGCTGGAGAGTCTAGAACTAGGGGGCACAGTCTCAGGATAAGGGGTCGGCCATTTAAGACTGAGATGAGGAGGAATTTCTTCACTCAGAGGGTTGTGAATCTTTGGAATTCTCTGCCCCAGAGGGCTGTGGATGCTGAGTCTTTGAGTATATTCAAGGCTGAGATCGATAGATTTTTGGACTCTAGGGGAATCAAGGGATATGGAGATCGGGTGGGAAAGTGGAGTTGAGGTCGATGATCAGCCATGATCTTATTGAATGGCGGAGCAGGCTCGAGGGGCCGTATGGCCTACTCCTGCTCCTATTTCTTATGTTCTTATGTTAGATCTGTACCTCAACTCCATTTATCCATCTTTGCTCCATATCCCTTGATACCGTTACGTAATAAAAATCTACTGTTCTCAGTTTTGAAAGCTCCAATTGACCCCCAGCATCCACAGCCTCTGGGAGAGGGAAATCCAAACTTCTACTGTCCTTTGTGTGAAAAATTGCTTCCTGACTTCGCTCCTAGCTCTAAGTTTAAGATTACGTCCCCTCGTTTTTGATTCCCCACCAAAGGAGATAGTTTCTCTGTATCTACCCTATTGAATCCGTTTATCATTTTAAGCATCTCGATCAGATCACCCCTCAATCTCCTGTCCTCAAGGGAATACAAACCGAGTTTCTGCAACCTGTCCTCGTAATTTAACCTCCTACTTAGGCTAGAGTAGGAGATGATGCAATGATTGATTACTGCACCTTACAATCTTTCGAGACTTTGGCCAGTCTATGGGAGGACCGTGTGGAAAAACACAAGGAGATTCCAATCGAAAACTGCTGTAAAACAGCTTTAGCCTCCCCATTCGACAGATGTCCTTCAGACGAGGCAGCGTTGAGTCACGTGTCAAACTTACAGACAGTTAAGTTGCTGCTGGTGTCGCCTGAACATTTTACTTCTAATCATTAACAGCTGTCAGAGGGAGGTGACCTTCATCCCTGTCCTTCGAAGAAAGGCTGGATTCAAGCTCTTTGTGTTGCAACAGGCCCGTTTGCATCAACACACCGTAGGGTCGCTAACCCTCCGGGACTGTCCTGGAGTTCTCCAAGAATTAAAGATTCATCTCCAGGATGCAGCTGCGGGGAAAATAGAATCACAGTGGCATTGCATGAAAATTGTGTGTTTTAAAAAAAAAAATTTCTTTGAACACTTTCGTTGATTAGTTCTAAAAATAGTGGGAGATGAGAAAAAAGGGCTGTTTGACCGAGTGGGGCGATTGGAGGCCGGAGGTCATGTGATGAAACCTTCAGGACTACGTCCAATCAGAGTTGGCGACCCTAACCCACCATGCATGCAGTGTATTTTTTGTAAATCGTGCAAACATGATTAGACTTGTCTTATTTTTTTTTGTCATTTTGCCAAAGGTTGTAATTAGAGCTGCATACTTCGAACAGTCCAAAACCAGAGGCGGGGGTGGGGTGGGGTAGAGCATTTAAAATAGGGTGACCATACGTCCCCCACTTTCCGGGGACAGTCCCGGGATGAGGCACTGTGTCCCCGGGCAAACACTGTCTCCGGTTCACAAAGCTCATCCCCGAATACCCTAACTTGCAATTTCTCCTGTTGGAATATGACGTGCAGCGCGCACACGCTGTACCGTTCACCCTAACTCTGATTGTACGTTTCCTTCCCGGGCGCACCCTGTCAATCACGGCCCAGTGTGGGCGCCGACTGGTCGGGAGGCCAGCCCTGAGGCCG
The DNA here is from genome assembly GCA_030390025.1 of Squalus acanthias. Classification (NCBI taxonomy): domain Eukaryota; kingdom Metazoa; phylum Chordata; class Chondrichthyes; order Squaliformes; family Squalidae; genus Squalus; species Squalus acanthias. The sequence goes on from CM059426.1 coordinate 18,770,844, forward strand.
GGCTCGGCGGTGTAACGGGCTGGCCGATTGGTCAGCAAACACGTCAATCGAGCGCCGAGGGGCGGGCACGCGCCGGCAGCTAGTTGGGCTGCGCTCCCGAATCAGCCTCACTCGACAACCGAGCCCCCACTTAGAAACATAGAAAAACAGGAGCAGGAGTAGGCCATTCGAGCCTGCTCCGCCATTCAGTATGATCATGGCTGATCCTCTATCTCAATACCATATCCCCCCTCTCTCCCCATACCCCTTGATGCCTTTTGTGTCTCCCCCCTCCCCCCATCTTCCTTCGCTACGGGATGTACCAGTTTGAATCGCAGGCGGTCGCGAGCCGATTGGTCGGCGGGCTTCTGATTTCATCAACGCCTCCCCTCCACCCTTCCCCGCCCCCTACCACCGCACAATTCAAAGTGGTCGCAATTCGGAAGCCGATTGGTCGGTCGGTGATGGCTACACCCAATGATTCCGTTAATATATGACGCGTTTATTCTTGAACAAAAACGGTCGGCGATGCTCGAGCGCAGGGGAGACAAAAGGACAGGTGTCAGCAAGAGCCTGCAGCAGTGTAGACAGTGGGTAAGAAAAACTGACCTTCCTGAACAGTGTTATTGCATTATTTATAACCGGTGTCTGAATGCGCTTCAATCGTGTGACGTCGTATCCGCGATAATTATATTTGCATTTGTAGTGTACAGGTGCAACTGTGAAAATATAAGCTGCTAAAACATTTTTGCCTCGCTACGTTGCGCAACCTACATTTTTCCGTCCTGGCTACTTGGCTGTGTGTCCCCGGATTCGGTTTAGAAAATATGGTCACCCTATTTTAAAACAACTTCTCATAGAGTCATAACAGCACAGAAGGAGGCCATTCGGCCCATCGAGTCCGTGCCAGCTCTCTGTAGAGCAATCCAGTCAGTCCCACTCCCCCGCTCTATCCCCGAAGCCCTGCAAGTTTATTTCCCTCAAGTGCCTATCCAGTCCCCCCTTGAAAACATTGAGTG